>UYYA01004119.1:42770-165119 GCA_900624975.1 Angiostrongylus costaricensis | reverse complement strand
ATCTGATCTCCTGTAAGACGTGTGGTGATGAATACATTGGCGAAACGGGTAGACCCCTCTGTGTCCGCATAAAAGAACACCTAGCCGGCAAACATAGAACAAATACACCGCTAGGCACGCATAGGACCCAGAGACATAACGGGGACGACTTTGAAGTATGTGTCACGTTCCTCGCACGGGAATCAAGAAGACAGGCGCGAAAAACTCTCGAGGCATTCTGGATTAATTCCAGAAATCCGGAAATGAACCGCAGGGAAGAATGCCTCATTATCACGCGTGATATGGGGCAGTATATAAGACTGCTATTCTGATGAGTGGGGCACATTATACTTCCATGTGATTTCTGTGCGGTTGGTCTCTACGTGACATACTTAGTGGAAACCTCATAGGAAGCGGTGAGTGTGCGAAGCTGTGTTCAAAGTGATTGAAATCTTGGTTTGGAGTTTCTTTGTTTGGTTATGGGGGCGTCTGGCCGAGTAGATTGCCATCAACTTGACCTTTCCAGGCTCTGAGGAAGGCGAAATCCGCCGACACGTCAGCCTATTCGTGAATAAAGAATAATAACACCTCGCGTTTGCTCAACAAAAATACGAAGAATAGAACTTTCGATTTGAAGGATTTCAGAAATACAAAATTGCAAGGGGATACATTGAACTTCACATAGTTGCGAAGTAAGTGCTGCGATAAGACAGAACAGAGGCAGACTTTGACCAGGCGTGCCACGGAACTCCATGGATCCACAAGGTATAAACCAGCAAAATTCTGAAACAATGGAAATTATGCTGTGGCCCCTACAACCAGTGAAGACGAGGCCATCCGAGTAAATAGTAAGTAAGAGAGGAGAGACAAGGGAAAAAACCACAGGAATAGTGGAGAATCTGCACCAAAGCTTACAGCAAATATTATTCACAGTTTGACGTAGTCTGGCGCTTATTACTTACTGATAAAATAAAGAAGAGATAATAAACGTTGTGACAACCACCTTGATGGGAACCCTTGCAATCCTCAATGAGCTCAAGGCTAGGACTATATGCTCAATATTAAAGGATTTGCCTTTGTCGTAATGATTTTATTCCTGTAATAACCACCTTTTATCCCATTTTATCCCAAGGATTTAGAAAGATTAGAATGAGAATTAATAAAGAGAGAATGGAATGAAATTGAAAGCCACTCAGAAGAGTTTTGGAAAAACGTGCTATCATGTGAGTCAAAAATGAATGTGACATGATAGGGCTCATTCTGGCCATCGACCACTAAATAAGCCGAAAAAACTTTCGTTGTTCACATATGAGGCCCTGAAAAAATTGAATTAACAAAGATATAACATGAATTTCATCCTGAGTAGAAGCACGGTAACGCTTTCACTAACAAAGTTCCGAAGCTCGGATCTTGGTCATTTCAATCAATGACGATCGCATTTATTTTTAATAACTACTGAAAAAACTGTTTTAAAAGCAGTGCAGCTCGGTGGTTAAAGATGCCTTGCATCACACATGTCCTCATTGGTTCGACCTTGTTCAATGAACAAACTAAGCCTCTCGTTACTTCGGAGTTGGCAAATCAGTACCAAGCTTGTTCAGAAGGATAAAATCACCGGTTTTTTACATCGAGAGAAGCAAGAATGTTTTGCATAGGATAGATATACATTGAATCACCTCTATGATGATGAATGAAATTGAATGACGCATTACTGAGAGAACGACTAACGCCAAACGCTTCATCACTAACCCGTGCTGATAAAACAAAAACTTGAGTCAAAATGACTTTTAGCTGAGTAGTTGCCAGATCAGGTACTCACTTGACGGAGGCATTCATATCCCACTGGGCGAAATCTCACCCGTCAAGTCGGTCTGTTGTTCGATACGAGAGCTTCAACATGAACAAAAACAAAAAAAAAAAGATTCGTGAACTCAAGAAGTCAGTAATTTCATTGTGACGAAACAAACTAAATGAATTCGTGGTTTTTTTTTACAAAACTGCATATTTTAATGATGGCTTCTATCGCATCTAATATGGCTTGCTAAGAGCTGAGCTGCGTTCAACGTTAAATAGCTCAGTTATTTCCGACCATGTTCGATCCCTATGTGGGTCACGCTTTGTTGAGGTTCTTCAGAGAAGGTTCTTCTTCAGAGGTTAAGGCGTTCTTCAGAGAAATTCTATCAAAAACCTTATCGCGCATAAGACCGATGATAAATTCTACTTTAACATACTAATAGTTGAAGAAAGGAAAAGGTAGAGAGGAGAAAACAAGAGAGCAAGTTGATGACATCAGCGAACGAAATAGCAAATGAGGCGTTCTGAGGAGCGCAACGGCGCTGAAACGTTAGCCCAATAATACTTTTTCTATCAATTTAGTGTTAGCTTATCAATGTAGGGATAGAGCCCGATAAAGTTTTTTCTGTCAATTTACTGTTAGCTTCTCGATGTAGGAGTACATGTTGATTAGTCACAGAGAGGTTAAAACAAAGTCGATTTTTAAAATAAGAAATGTCTTTATACTGCTAGAACGTGCTCTGATAACACGAAGACAAACAGGAAGACAGTTGTTTCCTTGAGTCAGCATCGCTTTTATGCTGTTATGTTAAACAATTATAATCGCGATGTTGGCTTTGATGGTCTTAGTGAGATCGAAATAGTCAACAACGCTTGAAGTCTCGACTTAGTCCATTCGGAATGGTGATGAAAAGGTGGAAAGTGATGAGCGCTTCCCAGTCAAATCCTCACATTGCGATGAGGCTATGTCTAGGAGCCGTTTTTTTTTTCAGTGAAATGTCAGCGATAGTGAACATGTAGAAGTCATCAGCCTTATGAGGAAGCGTGAAGAAAAGCTTAAAAACAACGGTAACTAGGTTTCCGGTTATCAACGAAAACAACTGTTGGCGAACTAAAAAGAGAAAAAAATTTTGAGTACTAAATGAGCTTTAAACTTTTAACTGGTACAAGGAGACGACTGGAAAGATGCAGAAGACAACAGAAAGCAAGGAAGTAGCCCGCAATAACTGGATTTTCAGCCGTTGATAAAACGAATGACATTGGAAATTGTGAATTTGATTTAGTTTCGAGCGAAGGCGACATTCTCGCACATTAGACAACGCTAAAACAGCTGAGAAATCAACTTCGGAATAATAGTGAAAAGCTTAGCTCCCTTACAAACGGTAGAAAACAGTGATAGCTATATACTTCACTGATAACATGACATTGTTCACCATTATCACCCAAGCACTGATTATAAGAGAAAAAAAAAGAGTCAACTCATTCAAAGAAAAAACAAAGTCTCCAAAGATTGGAACCATTTTGCCATAATATGAGAACGTAAAAAATTACAACGGGCGCGTGTGGTGTAGTGGTCGCAGGCTCCCTGCAGCACACACGTGGAATCAATTCACGTGCACATAGCCTACCAAGCCTTCCATCCCTCCGAGGCCGCTAAATTTGTGCCAGACTAGTCTGTGAGGATGACAGCACTAGCTCGATGCATTGGTAGACCACCGCGAGTCCGCAAGTAAAGGCCAGATATGCATTCAACCGCCTCCAAACGACGCTTAATGAAGTCGAATGCATGTCGCATTCCTCAGGGATTGATCAACGCCGAGAGCTTTTGGCTTTTAAAATAATACGAGAGTTGATGATGGATGTCCAAAACTTAAGAGAATCCGAAATTCATGGGTCTCCTACGATGTATTGAACCCCTCTGTTCATAACTACGCAAAGATGATGTCTTAACCTTTATTTAGTGGCTGTTCATTTATTGTGGCAAGGCATGATTTGGAGAGAATCATAAGGATCCTGAGATATATGCAAAACTTGGAACGTCAAGAGACCTTTGAATTCGCGATTGCCCTTACCTGTGGATCACCTGCTATCCACCATACCACGGAACCCTTTGCTTTACCTACCTCTTAGCCAGTTTTCCACCCTACCAGTGCTACTGGCAACCAGCCGTCAACGGGAATGTACATCTTTTCGTCGCACTTCACATTTTGCCTTGATATAAGAATAGAATAGGTAGTAAATAAAAGTTACGAATGATTTCGACTGCAGCTTAACTATGTCCAATTCCAATTCTACTCATCAGATCATTCCCCTTGTCCGGTGATTACTGATAGGACTTTTCCAAACTGAAGGATTGGACTGTTAGGGTAGAAAAAATAGCCGAGAGAAGGGCAAAGCAAGATAAACCAATTGCTGTGGTAGACAGCAAGTGAGCCCCTGGAATGGTTAATGGCTGGTTCCAAACCCAGATGAGATCCCGAGTTTTGCCCGTATCAAAGCAACCTGGCAGTTACGCAAGTGCATTTTTAATAATTAATATTCATGGTCGTTTTACACTACGCATTTCACGAGAAGCAGAATTCTAGTTGCCCAAATTGTAATGGGAAATGCGATGATTCAAAAACTTAACTCAAAATTTTAAAAGGCAATGATGTGCTATAGTGCTTGCACTTCCGAATATCACTGTGCAAGTTGTCAATACTATCACTTAAAAGAGGCGTATGTAGCGCAGTGGCTAGAGGTGCTCTGCCACACACGCGTGGTCTTTGGCTCCATCAGGCGCCCCGGTTCACCAAGTCTTTACCTCACAGAGTTCGAAAAATTGACACCAGACCTTCCTACGGAGATAAAGACACTTAATTGATACAGCGGTAAGCACCGCAAGTCATTGCAAATGCCAGATATGTATTCAATCACCTCTGGCAATGCTTGATGAAGTCGAATGCATGGAGCATCCCACATAGAGATTAATCAACTCCGAGAGCTGTTTACTTTTGAGAGATGACTCCTGCACAGTAAAAAAAACAAACTGCTATGATACACATTATATTCTGTTCGTTGGAGGTAATTTCCGTCTCTATATTTCTCTGTTCGTAGAAAAAGACAAAAAACACGAAGACATCTTTTGCTTAGTGAACATAACGAAGATGAGTTGAAGTGCTTAACAACAATAATTGTGCATTCTACTCACTAGTCGTTTGCTTACGAAAAGCGCTGCTATAGTCTAGCAACTAAGCGGAAAGACAACTGTGACCCAGACACATTCACGTAAACACAGCTAAGCAGACAATGTGCTGTGCACCCCATTTTTTCGTGAAAATGGTCCATTCAAGAGTTAAGCACGTCAATACCAAGAATTGTTGATGGATTCAGCCCAGAGCTTCGAAATGAAATCGTAAAGCATTGGTTACAGAAAACCTATGTGCTTGCATTTCCATAGTCCGAATTACGATGAGTAGCACAATGAGAAGTGCAACTCCAAAGGCAAGAAGCATTACAACCTAGCTCATTCGAATTGGAACCCACGAATCTCAAGCAGTTTTTGCAAGCTATATCATAACATATATTCATTGAAAAAGTCTGTCAAAGGAGGAATTGTCGGACGGTCATTCTTCCCATGATTGAAGGGCTTGCTGTTTCTGCTGTGTATTTCTCCTCGCAGAGGCGGTCCTTATGGTATCCATTGCGCGCATGAAATGAAGATTGAATAAATCAAAGACAAAAATCGTAACAGAAGACGGAATTTAGACCGTAATTCTCCTATTTTACATTTTACAATAGCTACAGTCATAGAGGTCTATTTGTCAACAATAGTACCTGTCCATCTCTCTAACTTATTTTTCGATTAAGAAAAGCAGTTCCACAAAGTCAAACATCGCTTTCTATCACACCTTGTAAACTAAAATGGATTCATCCTTTACAAAAACATATGCCGAATTTCACCGAAATTCCACACCGAAGATGCAACACTAGAAAATCCTTCTATAGTACCTAAAGAAAATAGAGTTTCTTCTCCTACTTGCAGAACGCCTTAACGCCTTTTAAGACGCAATGGCCACATACAACAGTGAGTCGCGCATTGAGATTCTGAGAACTCGAGAATAAATCGCGAAAAAAGACGCATCGAAAGCAGAACGCTTCGTGCTGGTTTTCTGAAGAGCAGGAAGCAGACGGATAAAGAGCACAGCATAATGGATCGCGCGAGGATACAAATATGCTTTAGGGAAATCGCCTAGGAGATAAGATGAGCGAACGATCACATCAATGAGCCTTAATTGAAACTGCAAATGTTCTTTTAGATTATGGAATACCACCCGTGCACGTCATCGTTCACGTCGCCATTGTCGAAGCAGAGCACCATCATGGACGATGGGGTTGCAGCGAAAACAAGAGTTGTCGGTGTGAGCTACAACCACGTGAATGCTAAGATATGAGTAAAACGCGGAACCTCAGAAGACCTCAATTATCTTTAACAGAGGATCACGTGTTATCAGCCGCACTAATCGAGGCTCTTGTTTTGGCTTTACCTCGGCCATGTCTCTACTCAAACGGCAAGGTAAGAGCCTCGGTTGCTGTGGTAGGTAGCATGTGAAGTCACGGTAAGGGTAATAGCAGGCCCTAACCTTGCCTGAAGTTGCGAGTTTTCTCACTTCTCAGCATTTTCTTAGTGGTATTTCACACAATGTTTTTTTATAAAAGATAGGCAGCAAATAAAAGTTAAGAAAATGTATAACTCAGATCCCGGAACAAAAGTTAAAACAATTCTCCGTGTTCGTTCAAGCAACTGCACACCTATAGCACGAAGCAATGCAAAGCAAACGAGGATTGAAAACAGGATTAACGTAAGAGTAACTTTGCATGCTAGCGAGCTATGAGACTACCTGACATGTACATCAGCAGTGTATAGGGATTTAAACGGATCCAGTCCAAGACAGCAGGTAGTGCAATGGTAGATAGTGATCGGGTTCAATACATTGACGGGCTAACATACCCAGGCGCTGATTCGATGCTCATCCAGGTATTCCGAATCTCATGTCCCTGTGATCGGGAAATCGGTATCAAGCTTGCCTGGGATAAACCCTCTTCGTCTCATCTACGTGTGAACGTCCCAGAACGGCTACCAGTGAACTTCCAAGCATAACCGGTCCAAACAGCATTCAGTGAGATTCGTAACAAAGATGAAACAATCCTCAGAAGAAGCCACCTGCAAAGAAACTTTCGAAGACCGTCCTGAACGGTGGATGTGATGAAACGAACAAAATGCAAGAAGTGGTGGGATCCTTATGGTTTCATAGATGTGACGTTGGCTCATGTACTAACAGCAACAAAAACGTAAAATTAAGTACAGTTCAAATGTACTAATATGTAAATTGACTCAGGAATAGGCTTCCTGACTATGCCGCCCTGGGATCAAGTGTTCCTTCAGTATATTAGTACGTAGAACGGTGAGTGGAATATTTCCCGACAACATATAGAAGCGATATTGGAGAGTAGATTTGATTACAGAGGATGGTTGGTGACGATGCCAACAAGTGTCTGTGGGCAGACCGTCAGTGGTTGAAAGGACGTGATGCGCTCAGCTTTGAACGTTGGTCACATTATCACCAGGAACTCAATGAATCCCTCAGCAAGGTGAAGTACGAATCTACCCATTTTTGCACGTGACTGATTTCTGTCCTAGGCTCAAAATGAGTTATGGTTTTCATACATTTTTATGCCGTTTACATACAGTGCGGATTAGAGTATGATTAGGCTCTGAATAAATCTCCGAAACGTCAGCCACCGTATCAGAACAACAACAATTGGCAATAAGCTAGAGACAGTTCAACAAGAAAACTTTGCAAGATTTACGTAAATCATGACATTGATGTATGCATTTGACTAGCATTTGCTCCGTGTCGTCTTTGCTTAGGGCTGTAGGAACAGCTCGTTCAGTGAAGAAAGGTGGTGCTGATATGTCGGCCGTCTTCCAGGATGACGGTGAATTGAAATAATGGTAATGTTTTCTAGTTGAACTTTTTTTTATTCTGATGACGAATAATTCATGGTTCTATCACAAAAATCCTACTGCGAAGCTGTTGCATAGATTTTTCTTGCGAGGTGAGCAAAAACACTACTTCCCATTGGTGCTTTCTTCTCAACGAAGCTGAGATCCATATTGTGATTTAAAGCAAGATGTGTCAGCTTGTTGCAGAATCGACACTCGCCAATGAGTTTCATAACCATTGAATTAGCCGCAGTACTGGTTATAATTGACAGTGAGTTCTTCAGATGTTGGAGGCGGCATATCTATGTCCCCTGAGATTTTATAAAGATTGATGGACGTGGATATCAAAGCTGTTGGAGAAAATGTTGATGAATACCTAGTGAGTGCGTTACCAGTGCCTTCTTAACATTTATAGCTTTAAAGAGTACATCTGCTTTTTCTCTCTTCCATTAAAACTGTGGTTTACTCCTATTTCTCTCGTGAATGCGCTAAATAAGCCTGTCACATAACTCATTGTGTCCCTGGTAAAGCTGCTTTTTTAAGAGCCAGTTTAAAAAGTGGAAAATTGCTTTTAGTGGAGCTTCTGGATTTTCTCCACCACAACGCTTAGGCTCTTCTCTTTTTTAGGTGAACAGAAAAGTTCACTTAAAGGAGGTGATAAGCGAATTTCGCATGGAACTCTGAGATAAGCGGGGAAAAACTATCACTTGAAAACGAAATCGTTAATTCTATTACTTTCCTCTGGCAGACTACGATCTTTTTAGTCAGAAGAGGATTCCTTGAAATGCAGGTTACCGTGGAATTTTTTCTTCACCACTGCATTCATGTTAACATGTTAACCATTTGAAATTCTTCAGAAATTCACTGAGAGCCAATCCTGGCGTTGCAAACATGGATGGCGAACAAGTAGAACGGATGGTCTTCCTTGTCGAATATTTTTTTCTTTATTGAAAACCTCGTGTTCACTTAGCAGTCTCAGAAAATATTATTTATAGCGATGTTAAATGATGGTTGGCTTTCGGAAGATTGATTCGCCATGTGCTAGCTAATATATGAGCGACGGCTACAGGACGCGTTGCCCGCCAAAATGCAGACCATATTGAATGGTGGCAGTAGGAAAGCACCCATCCTGTACAAAGAGACATCACCGAGTGAAGTATGCGGCCACGACCACCTCGGGAGTACGGCCACCTGTTGACCAACAGTTCAGATCAATCCGACGCTGAAGAAGACGATAGATAGAAAATATCGCCGAGTAGAACTTCTCCACCAATCTGTGTTGACTTAGTATTCTTAGAAGTTATCCATCAAAAAATGTTTCAATTTCGTTCTTACCGAAAATATAGTTAAGGTATACGTACGAAAATTGCAAAAATACGCATTAGTCTAACATTTGTTTCAGATTAAGCTTGTGTTCATAAGAACGTAGAGCTCGCAGAGTTAAACAACTTCACTATTGCCTCATTTCGCGAAGAATACAGTTTTTCCCAATGTTGTAAAAGCCGCTTGCTAAGCACTGATGTGCACTTAACCTCGTTATTATGCAATATCATGGAGCTATGAGGTCTTGAATGGAAGGTTCTGGTGCTATCTCGAACGTCGTAAAGTTTCGATGAGTCTTCCAGACGAGTAGCAAAAACTGTATTTCTTGCATTCTCTCTGTATCTGTCTTTTTCCACATTGCTACATCATAAGACAATTATTCGTGATCAGCTTGCCAGACTCCTTGCCGGAGGCTAGCTGTACTCGCTGATAGTTTGTGATTCCATGTGTAGCACTCATGAACCTGTAGCTTACAGGCGACATCGCATCACCGCAAGCATGATTCCCATCCATTTCAGTGATAGCTTTTATTCTGAATGAATTTCAGATACAGTCTGCTACACGAAAACGCACTTTTAAGAGTATGATTGGATATACACACACATACGGGAGGTACACGTCATCTTGACGCAGAAAAAAGAAACCCTCATGTGACGATTCGTCTTATCGGAGCTTCACGATATACCGCTGCAAAAACCTCCTACGATGGAAATCAGTGGCATCAACGGATAACTATGGCTAATAACGTAACTGGCAAAGTTGAAAAAGGACAAAAACGGCTTATGTCGCTTTAAAACCTGTAATAGAAACGATCAAGAAACAAGTTCTTTATTTTCATTAGCTAAGCACCAACATCTTTATTAAGTCGACGTTTCTATTCGTACGTCCACTTGAAGCAGAATTGCAATATCTCGGTTGGACCGCATAAGGCAACACTGACAGAGGAGAAACAATATCGCGATGGAATGCTCATGTGGGAAGACGTTATCAGATGTTGATTATCGAGTGGACGCTCAAACTTATTTCCTGTTGAAGTCGAAGTTTCTATTTCCGTGACTAAATAATCTTTCCTGTAAACTCCCACGCATGCTCTATATCCGTCTTGAACCTATAGGTACCATATTATGGCTCAAAGATTCCTATCCGAAAATAGAGTTACATAGAACAAATGAAGAAGTAGTAGGAAAACTATCCAATGATCCAAAATCCTTTAAGAAGCCAGTGCACAAAAGTTTTAAAACTATTTTTCCTACCTGAATCCCTGGATAATTAAGAATAGGCAGTGGAGGTCAAAAGAATTTCCAAGTAGTATTTTGCCGCCTGATTGAGTTGGATTTTCCCTGGAGTTTCGAGAAAGTCGTGTCAGTAGCGCTTCAAATTCGTTACAACAGCTGTCGCACAGCTGGAGCGGATATGGCACAAAGTGATTAAGTTCCTTCCAGAATATTCAGCGATTCCTAACACTGGTTTACTTTTAGCGAGAATGGACAGAGATTTTGCTTCCTCAATTTGGGTGAAGTGGGTGGATGATGAATCTTGTTGTATACAGCTATGAATATTCCATCCACGGCTAGCCAGTAAACCACTATGGGCAACATCAATATCACTGAAAAGAAAGCTCTAACTGGAACAAAAATCTTTTAGATGGATGTAGAAAGGTTCTCTTCATTAAAACATTACGTGACTGTGACCATTGTGAGAGGTGTGTAAATGAGCACACCGATCGTTGCAATAAAAAATGAGCAAGAGCAGGTGCCAAGCAGCACAGACACCACAAAGAAGTTCAGTGCCCAATAACATTTCCACTACGATTGAAAAGATCTAAGGAGGCACTCATTAATCATTGTAAAGCCGCAGCCTTCCTAGCCTATTACGAAAAATGCGTGACTAGAAGAAATTTGAATTAGAATACAAGACTTGATAAGGGAGTCGTAGAAAGTGCTATTTGCAAGGGCTAAATCTGAAAAGAATCACTGTGATAAGCAGAGTAGGAAAATCCTGGAACAAAACCCATAAAATCAGTTTTGAAATTGCTCCTTGATCAAAGTAAACCACTAACAAAATGGAAGACGTGATGATGGGTTTCGTCTTAAACGAATTCACGACAAGACTCGTTTTTCGACAGCTCCTGCCTATCGAAAACATCAACGCGCAAGACTCTTGAGGCGTTTTGGATAAATTTCAAAAATTCAAAGATGAACAGGAAAGACGAATGCCTAAAATGATATCTTGACCCCTGGGTGGGTCTCGCTTGCCGTCCTACGTGGACAACACGCCGGCAGTCCCACTCGTAACAGCACGGTAAGTAGCACTTTTAATCAGTATGGCGTTCATTTATATGTTAGATTTTTATTAATACTTTGGTTCTTCCCACCGAATAATTGAACTATTCTTGTGTAAAATACGTCAAAGCTCTAAGGAAGGCGAAATCGCCGAAATGTCAACCATCGACCAACAACACTAACAATGACGACAACGAAAACTTGCACCAACCTTGCATAAGCTCAACAAGATCAGTTTATAAGACCTATAAATAAATATAACTTCTGACTATTTTTTGGAGATTTGCAGCATTTAAGAAACTGAGGGATTGAGAAACTTATCGAAAAGCTCTTTCCATGTTGGTTTATATGAATTGTGTGGTGTGGATAACTTCTAAACAAGGCTCTTAGTCTTTTAAATTGAAATACCAAAAAGTATTGGTTTAAACGTTTTAAAATTCCTGACATTAGATCAACAATTTCCAAGAATAAGGACTTATCCATGGATTTCGTTGAGCTCTGCCCGACGCAATTCCCGCTTGTTCAATCGCCTTGCTGTTTCACATTGAGGTCTCGAAGAAAAAAAGGGGAAAGAAGGATTTTCGAGTTTAATTATGTCGAAATTGAAGAAGAGGCTAGCTTACTCCTTGTTGACATATATCCATAGATGCTAGTGGTTTTATATCGTCTAGTAAAGTGCACTATGAACTCATATGCCTTTGTATAAAGCTGGAATGTGACGTGATTGGCGGTAAGGAAACTCATTGGACTTAAGTCTTATTTATTTGAAATTCTATGGTTTCACACTTCATGCTGGTGATGAGTTACTTCTTGTTGACTAATTTTGACATAAAGTAGGGCGATAACGACACTATCATGAATTAAGCCGAGAGGAATTTCAACACTTTCAGCCGAAAGCCTTGTGAAGAGAAAATGATTGCTAAGGCCGAACGACCTCCGCCATAGACGTTGTGGAACGGCAACCTTCCTCGATCCACAAGAGTTAAGGACTCTGATGAAGATCTGGAAAATTCGTGACTCTAGTTTGAGACTGAAAGAAAAACTCACTTACTGAATCCTCAAGACCTAATGAAATTTGCATTGGGATTCGTGGTGATGGCTTATTCAAGTGCACCACTAACTAATAAAAACGCAGTGTAGAGAATTTTAAGCAGTAATCCAATTTGGAACTTCTACATGGAATGGTAAACAACCTCCAAAAAGATTATTTTACAAATTTTTAAATACTTTTTAAAATAGTGATCCACTTTGTGCAAGTCACTACGGATCAAACCAAATTTGGGATAGATCAGCAACTGCCCTTTATAGAAGGAACATGCCGAGTAAGGTTACTTCATTCCGACTGTGCTTCTTACCAGATTCGACTCGGTGCTAATACAAAGGCTCACATTGTGAAGATGAACGACTTTCGATCATCGACTGGGATTAATCTGGCTCTGAAGAGGACGAAGACGACGAAACATTAGCCGAATAAAGCTATTTACCAACCTTGTGTTAGCTTAATGACCTTGAAAGGTATTAAAAACTCACCTGTATCTGAGTCATTTTTCAAATGTCTTCAAAATCGACTTCCGTTAAACCTCGGTGAGAATGACCAAAATTTGTCTACACGATAGAGCCGACACGAGGCTAGAATCAAAAACTTTCATTCAGGTCAAGTTTCGGCGCCTTCACCTTCTTCATGGAATCATTTGGAAAAATTCTGACTACTGTCACCGAGGTTTAATGGAAGTCACCTTTAAGGTATTGATTGCCACGCCACGTGTCTGCAAATGAAGTACCGACTGTTGCTGGACACATTTCGTTGTCCAGGGCGGCGCCTAACGAAGTCCCTCATTCGAGTGATACTCCCTGCACTAGATTTGACTCAATGCGACAACGAACACCACCCCATCGCGACAACGACCAGCTGTGGATCATCGGGTCGGATCAGCGTAGCTCTGAAGAAGGCGAAGAAGACGAGATGTTAACCAAGTAAATGTCTTATACCACCTTCATATGAGCACAATCATATAGAAAAGTGCTGACTTTCTGGATGGTTTTGAGTCGTCGAGCGGTGAGCACAGTGGAAGTTAAAACGAAGGGTACACGAATCTCTAACGCGCTAGGCTATTGCGCAGAACTTCTTGTCATACAACTGCCAAGAACATTTTAAGCATATTGACAACTAATTACTTATATATTCTTCAATAGAAAAGCTGCTGGTGAACACCTTCAAACGATTCTAGGGGGTTCCAAGAGACTAGATGTTGGCTATGTTCGAATAAACAGCCATGCGTAGATCTCACGAGTTTTGTCTTCAACAGTGAAGTTTACCATGAGCGAAAACATAAAAGGTTAAAATGCGAAAGTGGCTTTTAAATACCGTATTACTATCAGATAAAGCACAAATAAAGCTCTTGGCGTTGGTCAAACTCTGAGGGACGCGCCATGCATTCGACTTCATTAAGCATCGATGAGGTTATTGAATTCATCTCTGGGCTATACAATGACTCGCGCTGGTCTACCGATGTGTGGAGCAGCGCCGTTATCCTTTCAGACAAGTCTGGTACCAATCTGCCGACCCCGGAGGGATGGAGGATTTGGCGAACTTGGGGTGCGCGGATCGATCCCATTTGTATTACAGGGCACCGCCGACCACTGCTCCACACGTCTTGCTTTCATATATTACGAACAATCTATCAGATTCTTCGAAAATCTTCTAGCAACATGTTTGATAAGATTATCCACCATTATCGAGTGATTAGCCGTGTAGACAAGCAGCTTATGTTGTTCAGTGAGCAATCCGTACTAAAACACCACTGATAAATAGAAACTCTTACTAAATATAACACTCGACCATATATTGATATCTTTTTAAAAATCGGCTTCAAGGCGATATTTTTATGCAGAAGTTCAGTATTGCATTCCGTTGCGACCCATCTGACACGCAATCCGTGAAGAGGTCAATTGATGCTTCTTGTCGTCGTTGTATTACTGCATGGCTGAGACTGTGAAATAGTCACTCCTCTTCAACCAGCAAGACGCAGACCCTGGTGCAGAAACTTAGGCCGACTGCTTTCCAGATTGTTGATTGATATAGTCCTTTCTTGACATAACGGACCAAGCTAGTGGGAAATTCCATAGAAAACAAACTGGGTAGATTAGCTTCTTCACGAGCTCCGTTTTTTCTTTTCTTGTTTGTTTTAAATAAAACGGAACTGAGAATCTAAAAATTTGTTTATATCATTTTAAATTAGAGTTGTAACTCATTAATGGGTACGACGTTGGAATAACGGGAAAGAGATTATGTGTACTTAACGGCTTAATAAAATTATGCTTTTTTCCTAGTCAAAACCTTTGGCTTTGAAACGAACAACACCGACATGTTGTCAAAAAAAAACAACGAAAGAATAATGAGACTCCGCTGATGACAGAAGCTGTTGCAGAAAAGCAAGTGAATGTCCATGTTTCAAAAGGCGGGATGAAGAAGTAGAGGAGAAGCATCAGAAGAGAAGACGGATAAAGTGACAAAGGAGATAAGATGAATGAATCATATGAGATCGATTGAAATAGCGGAGTGTTAATTTTTTAAAAGAATAACATAGATACGAGAGCGACGGCTTCTAAAGTAGCGCTATGATTTCAGCAGAAAGCCAGACGCTGAGTTAAACATGTCTAGAAGAGGGAGAAAATAAAAAAGACACATGAATACTGCTAAGCGCTCACTCTGCTGTTTAACAAATGTATTTTAGAGATTAATTAACACAAGGATGATAAATATGTTCTTAACAGTGAGGAGAGCAAATTTGCCCTTTTCTCCCATCTCTTCTGTGAAGTTTCAAACCCCATGGTTTTTTTTCATCCTCTTCAAGAACGGTTACTATTGATATGAAGGCAATAAAGCTTAAGACAGTGGATGATCTTCGGTTTACAAATCTCTTCAAGTCATTGAGATCATTCAATCGATAGCCGACTCTGATGAGAATGCAAGACGGAGCTATCTGATTAGATTCCTATAAATCCGAAAAGAACGTTCATTAGAAATGAACAGGATGGGTCTGTGCAAAAGCATTTGAGAATGACGAACACAAGAATCTCAATCTCTTATTTGTACTGATCTACTTTTTGTGAAAGAAGACCATTCTGTGCTTTTGTTTTTGTGTAGCGATAACTACTTGTGTAATGCAAACCACTAAATCAAGAACATCTGGGTTTGCAGCGCAATGATTAGAACTAGCTAAGAGACATGCTGAACGAAGGACCCGCATGGTGTGGTGGTGAACGCGTTAGTCCCCAGAAAGGGGAATAGAGCGTTCGTTACCCACCGCAGACACCTGCGGTCCGTTTTGCAAATATCTCAGCATCATTAAAGGTATATTTCGTAATATATACTCTGACGTTAAAAAGAGTAGGCAGCAAATAATAAGTTAAAATAGCAATGATTAGAATTAGATCCAGACCCGTATTCTTGTTGGTTGGAGCCCACGCTGGCTAACTTAGATCTACGTAAGAAAAGCTGCCTTTGATACACATAGGTCGCGGCTAGTGCCTATGCTGAAGACCTGGGACCGGTCAGGTATGGCCATCTTCAGAGAATTCATCTTCAGGGGAGAATTACGCTCGGCCGGCCAGAAATTCGGTGGCAGACTAGCTTCCGCCGTTATACTTCTTGCAAATACGAGCTTTAAAGTTCTTCTATCAGTAAGCTTAAAAGAAATCAGCTTTACAGATCCGATAAATGCACGTTTTCGATTTTTCGTACAACAGAAGAAAAAAGCGAATATTATTGATCTCAGTGCTGTCGATGTCGTGTGAAATGAATGTGGTCTTCTTTGTGATGATGACGAAATCCCTAAGGACCGCCAACGTCATGTTTGCCGCAGTCGAATGTCAACGAAATGCGTCAGGAGGCCTCGGCAAACAGAACACTTATTAACGCGATGGTACTTACCAAGCAAACTACGCATTTATTTCATTTCATAAACCGAGAATCCATACATTTCCTCAGTGGAGCTCAAAAACCACTTTTTTGTTTATTGTCGTCAATGCCAAACGAAGCTATTCAACAATCAGGATTTCGTCAAGCACGACACAATGAACTTCCCCAATGCATCGCTAATGTTGGATAATGTCGAGCGTACGCGAAAATTTCCAGCGGAAAATCGAATTTGCTTTTCGATTTTTAAAAATTTAGTGCTTAAAAAATTCGGAAAACCCTTATTATAGGTTTGTTAAGTTTTGAGCCCTCTAATTGTTGTTCAGCTCTGTAACAACTGCGAGTAGATGTAGGAAAACACACTTTGTCGCAAGTGCGTTCAAAAGGATTTCCCGCAAACAGACGGTTTCATTATAAACCAACTTTCTCAAAATCGAATCGTACGAAACGGTGGGTAAATAAACCATTATGATAAGTGCACTTTTACTGCCATTTAACGATAAAATGATGAAGAATAGAGGAAAAAGTGTTCGGCCTTATCCAATCCTTGAGGTATGCGCTGTGCATTAGACTTCATTAAGCGCCATTAGAAGTTATTGAATGCTCTATGTCTGGTCTATGCAATAATTTGCAGCAGCCAGCCTGTGTTTTCTGTCCTCTCATACAAGTCTAGCTCCAATCTGCTGATCCCGGAGCGATGGAAGGTTTGGTGAGGCCTGGGAACGGCATGGAATCAGTGACCATTTTTTTCTTTTAAAGTCTTCAAAATTGTTCTATGTTCCATGGCAAATGTGCATTTTGTTAGAAGATAGAACAAATCTTATTGGTGTCTAGAGGCGAAACGCTGTCATTAGTGTAAACTTTTTATTTGCTGCCTACTATAATTTTTACGGCAGAATATTATGTGAAATACAACTATAATAATGAGAGACAGGCGAAACGAACGACCCACATGGTGTGGTAGTGAACGCGTCAGCCCCGGAAAGGATAATAGCAGGTTCGTTCTCTACCACAAACACCTGCGGTCCGGAGTTTTGCAAATATCTCAACATCATTATGGTTGTATTTCACTGTTATTAGTATTAGATAAAAGTGTAAATGGTAACGAAATCAACTAGGAAATTTTGAGAAAGAATATAATTCTTAGATTGTTTGGCCTAAGCAGAAATTTGAAGATGTTTTTAGTAGTCATCTTTCAACGATCATCTTCGCAAACCAAAATCGGGGCGGTTATGGTGAAAGATTTATGGGAAATAAAAACTACATAAAGACTCCGTCGAAAAATCTCATACTGGATTGCCATATTTATGACTTACATATAAATTCATTTAAATCACTGGATTTTAAACCTGCAACATTATTCAGGAAGATTAATCAGTGAGGAAGTATACGAACTGTTGATGAGCTCCGTACCGCTTCTGAACGAGGACTCATTGTTATGAACTGATTAAAATGAAGGAAATAGAATTTTATCGTCATAAAAGAAGAAAGCATAAGGTGAATTCAATAAAGAATTTTCGACAAGCATTACAAACGTTAGTTGAATATGCTTCGATAAGGGATAGGATGTGATCTTGACTAATGGAACCTCTTTATTAGAGTTGACATACAAAATGAATTCGTAATGACTTGAGACACTTGCTGCAAGGAACTGCAGACAATGCCCGTAAGAGAATTTAGTGGAATGCTTAGCGAGTATTCGAAAATGTTAACGAACAACATCTGACAGATCTGCCTTATAGCTAAACAGGATTCAAACGCTAGTTTACTCGGCGAATTCTCACGAAGGATTTCTTCTGATAGGTCATGCCTCAATTGGAGAAGTCTTTGATTTATAATCTTGAGCTGGAATCGGTTACTTAGACGAATTAAAAGGCAGCAAAAGAATTTCAAGCTTCAGACGTCTTCGCTGACACGGTCTATGGTTCAGGCACCCACTCTCGGTGCGACATAACGGCGTCTATTGCAATTTAAAAAGCCATGTGATAAAGGAAACTATCTGTTTTTTACCGCGTGTGGCGCAGTGGTCGGAGGAGCCCTGCAACACACACGTGGTGTCGATCGCCTCGCCTACGGCCCACCAAGCCTTCCATCTCTCCGGGTCGGCAAATTGATACCAGATTTGTCCAGGAGGATAGCAGCACTGGCCCGGCACATCGGTAGACTACCACGAGCATTGTAAAGACAAGATATCCGTTCAATAACCTTCAACGACGCTTAATGAAATCGAATGCATGGCGCATCCCTCAGGTATTAATCAAAGTCGAGAGCTTTATACTTTTTTTTTTACCAAGTTTCGCGATTAGATAAACCGCCGATAGAATAGCCTCCCTGTCAAGGCTATTTATCTGAAATACTGTGTTCGAATGATTGACGGAAGCCGAGAACTCCTCGTAGAATGACTAGGGCAGATAGACGATGTGTCACGCCGGTTCGATGTGTTGCTGAAAAAATATCCGATCGAATCTTACAGTATTCATTGAATTTGGATGCTTGAATCGTACTTGTTAATTGTAATAACTACTGTTAGAAGGCAGTTTTATCACAAGAAATGTGAAAACCAGTATAGGATCATACCATGAAGAGGTGGTTTTCACCTATGCATTCTTTGAATCTTAAAAGCAGGAAATCCGTCGAAGTTTGAATTCCATGACTCGGATTGACATGACGTGATCCGATGATATTTGTGAAGAATTCTATCAACTCTCCGCTATCAAGTACTGCATAAAGTTGTTGGCGTCACTGAAGTGTCCACCAAAGTTTCTGTTGCATGAAAAATCGCTGGAAGAACTACTGAGTCTGAAAGGTGACCGTAAAGACGTGGGTTTTCCAGTTGATCGATGACTTGCTTCTCCTAGCAGCTCATGCTATCGCACTCCTCTGTATTATATTATTCCTCATTTATGCTGTCCTTTATGTGCTTTAGACGATTAGATTAAATGCTCTTTGGGATCGGAGAGCCATCTATTCACAACCAATTCTTCTCATCATTCCCTAGGTTTCCCATTTTTTCCTATTTAAAAACAAAGAAATGGACGTCTATTTCAATAAAACTAAAACTGTTCAGCCATGACCTCGGAGTTAAAAGTTTTCTTGAATAAAATACGGCCCAATACTTCTATTTGCGAAATAAATCGAATCGTCGGGATAATTCGTGTACCGGGTGTCCTTGCAAAGCATTGGCTCCTCGTTGCTCGAGGCAAAGAAAGACCCCTACACAACCGCAATGAATATTCCAGAAGAGCCAAGGAAGCCTTAGGATACTTAAAAATAACTTTCTTTGACACTTGGTATTTTGTATATGACATATGCAGTAGCTCTAAACACTTATTTTATACGACCCGTCTCCATATCTACTGCGTGTATCATAGCACTTCTTACATTCGATTCGTTTCCTCGCACTCATTATCCACTAAGATCTTCCATCTTTTACGTGTGGCTTCGGTTGCTGCTTAAGGATTCTCATTTCATCTTCAATGTCTTAGAATGCTGGCAGAGTCGATTTTCACCGGAGTCCGGAGGTAGTCGGACTAGAGCGTTCGAAATTAGATTGCAGAGAGTGATTTTTTTCCGGACAAGATCCCGGAGACAAGAGAGGCTTGGTGAACCCGAGAGTCTACCTTTAAGCACTGTTATTTAAACAGTCACGTCATAGCGACACACCATATTGAAGAATGTGACGAAACAGTAACAGTAAACAGTAAACATCTATTTATCAACCATGTGTTTGCTTGGTAATCGAAGAGCGTGAAGTTTAAATGATAAAATGTTTTATCGCTCATTAGAGAGATAACGCATTGCGTTCTCTTTATTACAACAAGAAATGAGAAAAGAGAATGTTCATCGTTTTTCATGAAAGGCTTGAAATCGAAGAACGACGCCGTGCGAGCTCTTTGGGCTCAAAAACAACTTTAACATGAGACACTGTGAATTGAAAACGTTACTGATACTTCTGATTCGTTTCTTAAATATCCATCCATAAATGCGTGCTATTTATTACTTTTGTCATTATTTTTGCAGGTGCCCGTGTAGCTCAGTGGTTAGAGGCGCTCTGCAATACACATGGGATCGATCCCGCCTTCCTAGGCTCAACAAGCTTTCCTTCCTCAGGTGACGGCGGATTGGCACGAGACTTGTCTGGGAGGATAGCAGCACTTGCTCAATATACCGGTAGGCCACTGTGAATCGCTGTAAAGGCCAGATATGGATTCAGTCTCCTCTAGCGGTGCTTAATGAAGTCGAATACATGATGCATTCCACAGTGATTAAACAACGCGGAGAGATTTATCCTCCATTCTTTATCCCTATTATTATTGTTACTCTTCTTGCTATCATTGGTTACAGTTATTATTATTACTACTATCAACAACTGTTACTCTTTATTATCATTATTATTGTTCCTACTATAATTAATATAATGAGTGATCACTTGACCGTTTTGGAAAAACCCTGCTTCGGCCCTATAGCGGCAAATTATACTCATATCTCCTCAGAGTCGTGGAATTCTTACCAAATGTGTTTGAGATCTGCTCGTTCGCTCGAATCCGCAAAAACTGGCTGATGCCTGTGATAAAAGATTTGGGAACGCCCAAATACGGCTATTCTAGGTCTTCAGGGAGAACCGACTCGACAAGCATGCAAGGCATTCAAGGAAATATGTAAAGAGGGCCAAGCAAAATCAACCAAGATAACAACAAATATTATACTTCCATTCATGGGTATGGCTTTTCTTCCTCACATTACATAGCGGAACAAGGAGAGCTACCTATGATTATCTTCTCGTCGATAACAGTAAGAAGCGGGGATTTCGTACAACGCTATGATTTTCCACGTACTCGTCGAACCAACATCGAACCCACTAGCTCTGCCTCACCAAGAAAGCGAAAAAGCGACCTCGGTGGTAACTACTTAGGGTAGATACTGATTACCTGAACTGTTCCATTTCCATATTCCTATAATAATCAAGAACAAAGAAAAATTTGGGGAGGCACCAAAAATTAGAGAGCGCTAAGAGAACAGTGTCTTGGCAAGTGGATTGGATCAGCCGTATTTTTGTGCTTTGAAACTCAAGCGTCACCTTTTCCGCAAACTCTGTGATAATTAGTGGTAAATAAAGAAAAAGTATAGAAATAAACTCTTACGAACATCCTTATTTCGTCATAAGCGATAACACATAGACATTCTCACTAAGGAAACCATGAAAAAAAGAAAACGCTTCATACGCTGAGTGCTGGTGTGAATGCGAAATTTTGTTTTAAAACATGAGGAAATGGCTGAAATCCATCTGAGTGATGGGCATTGCAATGAAAACTCAGTGAAGAAGGGCGACGAGTGACGTGTTTGCCACTCAACAGGGGGTCGGTCTTTTTCAAGTGGTGAATGCCGCGTGGGAAGAACGAGCTGGCTTGGGGCGAAATCACGGTTCTAGGAACTCGACGTTTGCAAAAAAGGAAAAGAAAGGAAAGTACGGAAGGATTCCGCTATGCGACACCAGAACGACGATGAGGGCGAGACTGTGTAGAATGCTCTTGAGCAATAAGTTCAGGATAGAATACTGCGACGACGAAGTACTGGTAGTGTATATAGCGAGAATTTTCGAAGAATGAATTTGCAAAATTGAGAGAGAAAGAGTGGAGGAGGATAGTATTAAGCGAAAGGGAAGAAACAAAGAGTGAAGCAAGGACCAGGTGAAAAGAACAAACCCAACATAATGATATAGCAGGTGGAAGAAGGGAGATAGTGAAAGAATGTATGAGTACATGTTAATGAATAAAAACTGTATAAATAGCGCTGCTACGAAGTGTGGAATCTATTTGAGACATACTAGGAATAAGTGATAATCCTGAGACAATGGCGTAACTCGTTTCAAGACCGATATTCTTCACAGTGGCGACTGAATGAAGGATTGCCATTCGAACATCAATCGCCAGTTTTGCATTCATTACTGTTGATGGTTATGAAGTCGGTACCCTTGAGAACATTAAAACTCTGGTTAAACTTTGACGGAAAAAGAACCAGTAGTAAAAACGCATTTTTCAAAAACCCAACGGCTTTCTCCTTGAATACTACCAAATAGGAAGTCTGCATAAAAAGAAGCTAAACAAAATTAGGCAGGCTACGGACGTTTTGGCGGCAAAGAGATAAATGAACTAAGCGAGCTTCCTAACGTACCGAAACACATAAATATCTACAAGATTAATCATTTGAACCACAATGATGCTCACATATTTGCAAAACTCCAGACCGCAAGTGTCTGCGGTGGGTAGCGAACGCGCTATTACCCTTCCCGAGGCTAACACGTTCACCACCACACCACGCGGTTCCTTTGTTTCGGCTATCTCTCAGCTCAGTTGATCATTTCGCTTTTGTTTAGTGTTTTAACCCTAAAAGCGCCTTAAACGTTGCTTTCATAAAGTGATGGGTTTAATCTCTTTACTCTTCAGTTTCGTAAATCGACGACAGGATTTCCTGAGTTTCTTAAAATCGCTTGTTCAAGCCGTCGCGGAGAACCAACTGTTTAAATTTGAAGTGATGTAAGCAAATCTTTCGTAGACGAAGAAAAGCCCGTCAATTGACCGCTCGGAGATTCATCAAGTCATCTACTCTTCTGACAGCGATTTTCATACAAAATTTTTTGCCGACTCCATTGCATGTTGACATTTGACCTTCTCGACATTTTACATGATACGACCCGTCTTTTGATCTACTGTGCGGATCCTCAGAGTTTTTTTTGCATTTGATTCGATTTCATCAATCACGAAGGCGTTCGAACTTTTCGCGTATGAGCTCTCCTGCTGCTTCAGAATTTCATTTTCGTTATGAATATCGTTCAATGCTGCTGATTTTTTCTGGTTTCATCAGTGGAGTTTCCTGGATAACAGTGCTAGAGCGTCCCCACGTTGACTGGATGGAGTGATCAAATCTCAGAGGAGTCTGGCACCAATTTCTAGGCACTGGAAGGATGGAGGGCATGGCGAGCTCAAGGTGTGGTTGAATCAGCAACCTGCTCGTGATATGAACGGTATCACTACCGCTACAATACACGTTACCTATTGCATGTTGTTCCATGAAATAAAGAAAAACATAGAAGCGGAAGTACTATGTGCTGGTCTCCCGGATTTTATATAGACAGACTAAAGACAATGGTTGTCGAAGAGGTCAGAGCGAATCTCATAAGTGATTACGGTGGTGAAAGGAATAACTGGAGAAGCAGTGTCTTAGAAACATGTGAATTCAGAATTTGTGAGCAAATTATACCATCAATTGTAGGAAATTAATATTCATGCTGATTACCTCACCTTTCTTTCACTGATAAGCTAACACGAGGCTGGTAAATAACTTCAGTCGGCTAACGTTTCAATATACCCGTCTTCCTCAGAGTCTTTAATAAAAGAATAGACGTTAACTGGTCTTACCGAAGTATAAGAAAAGTCGGCTATTCAAAAATTTCAGCTTCCCTCTTCGCAAATTCTCATAGTGTAAAATCCAAGCCCAATAACGGAGGAAAACATTATCTATACCTGTAAAGAAGCCAGCATCAGTGTAGAACTGGAGAAGACGACGTGAAGCCTGCGAGGTGGATGGTTTCGTAAATAAGTAAGGAATAAAAAACGTCATGAGTAGCTCTGTTAAATACTAAAAGACGAGTTCCCATATGAATTTTCCACCTACCTTTCACTGAGAACTCTTAAAATGTGGTGTGAAACGGATGAATTTCTGTGATATTCCCTTTAATGGAGGAAATTCTCATAGCACATTCAAACCAGTCCTCATCTATTAGGGCAAATGGTGGCCTTCGTCGTCAGTGAAACTGGTTGTGAAGGGTGGACATAAGTGAATTTCAACTGTTAAACTGAGATTTTCTATCAAGCACCTTTTAAATTTCGGAACAATTCACATCCATTTCGACCTTCCATTTGCAGTCAACTGAGGCCAGTCAACACGACGAACGAATCTTGAAATCATCGAAGAGAGTATACATTTTTGGCATGAATCACTACGAAGCAATGACGTTCCCCATGCTGATGGCGGAGACGGATGAACACTCCTAGTAAGTTTAGGCAATTGAAAACAAGCATTTGTTAATATACGACAATCCTCTGCCTCTCTCGGACCGATTCTTAAACTCTCCTTAAATTAAATTTCAAAGATTTTAATTACTATTAGAAGAAAAGTAACCATTCAAGAAAGTTTTGCTACAGTCCCTTAGACAATACACTGAAGTTTCTTTTGGAACTGTGCCAAACCGAGTTAAGTCCTGCAGTTGTCGAAAACTATCAGATGCAGCCAGAAAATCGTCATTGTGGCTTTGTAAAACATAAAATTTCCATTTTTTGATCAGTAATTCGGTATTTCACAAGTCGACCGTCATTTAACCTCCGTACTATAATAATCAACATTTGTTTATATTGTAGAGCTTACACGAGGTTGATAGAGATGTTTATTCGACTAACGCCTTGACGTCTTCGTCTTCATCACAGCCGACGGATCTTGCCGATGCTCCACAGTTGTTCCTCTTCTCGATGTGGCATCTGTCGCCGTCTCGCATCGAACCAAATCTTCCTCAGTTGAGCATCTCGAATGAATCATACTCACGCTCTTTTATGCATCTCAACTTTACTCTTTTGTTGCCCTAATTTTGACAAAAGCTGAAGTATTTTTGAATGAACTGTACAAAACGTAAGAAAATACTATGGTTAGAATAGTACGTTTGAAGGAGAGTAAAACGTTCACTACGAAAGAGAGGAAAACGCTGACGAGCCTTCCTTCGTTCCTTCGGAATTTTGTATTCATGCATAAATTCTCCAGAGAATGCTTGTGGTGCGATGAATTCGAATTGGCCATAGCAAGAAGAAGACGAACAAAATATGACAAGTGCAGTTCAGAGAATGTTCGCTATCACATGTGGAATCTACTCTATCACTTTGATAAATTATAGATGCACTTTTCTAACGCCAGTTGTAGAATGTTTCTTGCACGTAAATCTGGTAATCCATCGAACACTCACTGTTCAACCTTTCAGCGGGGACGCGTAATTTTGTGTGTCGGACGTATGCGACGCGACACCTAATTTAATTTGGTTACGGAGTTGCTGGATTTGCTATAGTTGATGATTATTCTTCCATAAACAAAAAACAAAACGAGTTGAGAACATCGCAGAATTATGAAAAGGAACATTTTCAAGAGGAATTACCCATCATCCGTCCGCCTGTTGATTGTCGAGTAACTCGGACGGGAGCCAGTAAACCTTCCATTTCTCCCTGTCATGTGCAAGAGTAGCCCAGTGGGTTCTGTTGGCTGCAGGAGTCCTTGAACAACATATATTCCTCTAGGGTTTTCGAGAAGAACTCTGACTATCGGGTAGGTGGTCTTCCTGCTGTCCGTCTGACATTCCGAGGAATCCAGTCGCTAACACGTCTTGTCTATCGGTTGTCGCCCATTCATATTACGTGTCCGGCCCATGTCATCTTCGACAGCTTGACATATAAAACAGCGTCTTTGATTTTTGATCTTTGACGCAGATCTGAGTTTCGTATACCTTCCTTCACTTGCGTGGTTGGGATACTCCTAGGATAGTTCCTTCTGATTAACCGCTATACAACGCCAAGTGACCCTTCATTTTGCCTGCTTAACAACGAGGTTTCTGACGCATTTGTCAAAGAGGAAGGAATTGCTGGGAGTAAAAAAGTTGAGCACAGGATTCCGTGTTCTTTGCATTCCTCACTACATGCACTCGATGTCCTCGAAAGATCCCCGAGTTGCCCTCTTCCTCCTGCTCATCTAAAGCTAAGCCATTCACTACATTGACTTTCTGACGAAGGCTAGACACAATCGCAACGTTCGGCGATGTTCATTCCGCTGAGTATGGACACCAATTTCTCAAAAAGCTGACTAATGTTTGATGTTATAAGAATGATGTCATCAGCAAAGCGAAGATGATGTTATTTCCAATCATCGATTTTCATTTCCATATTGTCCATTCCAGTATTCACGAATTTTTTGGAGGGTGCGGTAAATAATTTTGGCGGGATGGTATCGCCTTGCCTAACCCTTCTTTTAACGTTGAGGTGTATACCGTTGCAGAATGGTGATATTTTGGGTGCAAAATTTTATATATCCCAGTACAGTTATATGTTGACTACAGACGCCGTGATGGTCTTCTATGATTGCTTCTATCTCAACTGAGACGAAAACATTCCTTAAATCGATGAAGGTGAGACAGATCGGTGCTTTGTGCTCTGGCGATACTTCAACGAGTCTTGTTACTCACATCACACAGGTTACTCACATGGCTATCCTTCGTCAAGTGTTCAGTCACCCCTGCACCCCTGTTTGACGAGATTGAAGTGAAAAGTTTATAGACCACAGACAGTAAGCAGATCAAACAATAGCAAATCACACTCGTATGTTCCCATTCAGAATACGACGGTGTGGTTTCGGTAGCAACTATCTTAAAAATCTGCTGCAGCACATCGACACTGCACTTCGTCAATTTGATAATAATACATACTTCTGTATGATGCACTCTCAGGAATCCACAAGTCACTATCACCGGAGAATCACTATTATCAGCATTCATCGTCTTGTATAAAAGAGCATCGCGGAGTGAGATTGCCACATTCGACGGATACTGATTCGACCCGATACGAAGACGAAGCCAGAAATCGATAAGACGAACAACTGTGGACTATCGACTCGGATCATCGGCTCCGATGAAAATGAAAACGTCGAAACGTTAGCCGGATAAAGTTTGTCAGCTTCGTGTAAGCTTATCAATGAAGAAATACAGTAATTTGTCAATAATGATTTTCTCGACCGTCAGTACCAAATTATGAAGCGTTCAAGGGTAATACCTATATAATACAAAACTTTTAGTTAATCATCGAGCTGATCGAATCAGCACCTTTTCATAAGTCCTCATTAGTATTAAACGTCAATAAATTTGTAATACTATTAGTATCCAGAAGCATACGTGTTGGAATGCTTCAGAGGGCATAAAGGCTATAAGGATCATTCCACACTTGGTCCGTAATTGGAAACTGAAGATTTTACTAAACCCGTCTTTTACGAGCAGAATGTGATATCAATTTCCATAAATAATAGATGGACGGTTGCCGCGGCTTAATGTAGCACTTAGTGTCGCCGTTTGTATTAGCAAGCTAGTGCGTAGCGGAATAGTTAGAGATGCCCCGCAGTACCTAAGAAGGCGTTGGTTCAATGAACCACGGTTCAATCCAATGCTTCACTTTGCACGAGCAAGGAATATATCAACACCAATCGCTTTATCCTTTACAGCCAACAAAAAGACCACACACAAGTCCAATTCAACAAAAGAACCATGATGACGCTGAGATATATGCAGAACTTGGAACGTAGGAGGATGTTCGTGGATGATGGATGCGATGGAGCTAATCAACTACAAGAAGTGCTGGGATCAGTACAGTAGGTGCGAAAGACAAATAGGGTTTTTAAAAGAATAGATAAATGAAGAATCTGCATCTCGACTATCAGCAAAACTTCTTAAAGGACTTCAAATTTATGGCAGAATAAGCCTTAACTAGGCGTCTAACTCCTTCCGCAAAAGCTAAACACGGGCTATAAACTATAAGCTGTCCCAGATTAATGGCAATAACAAGGAGAAGAACGTAGAAAAACGAGCAGCCATTCATTGCATATGAACATGTGCAACATTCAAGGCGATCAACATCCGCTCGGTAGAACCCGTTTGTTGTAATATGATGTGCTTGAGATTGATGCATACACATAGTCAGAGGTGAAGCAGTTAATAGCAAAACTATTAATGTTAGCATGACTTGGTTTCCCGGACAAACCGATGAAAGGCTTGTGTGTTCGACTTGACATTGACGAATTGACAGGTTTTTTTAACCCTCAGAGTCATCATACCTCACAATAACGGGTGCTGTTTGACGAAACAATTCTTCATCTCGATCCGATTTTTGTTCACTTAGAGAAAATTGTATCAAAAGCACCTAAACCGGGTTGTGAAGTTGTGTCTCCGGCTCCTGCGCTTTGATTGTAACCTTTATTTAGAAGCCATCAGTACAACACATTTCCCACTCACACATCCTATAACCTCTCGCCATTTCTTACATTTTCCAACTCCAGGCAGTAATTAAAGGAGAGTAGTTTGAGCGGCATATCGTCCCAGATTGGCTGTACATATGGATTCAGAGCAACATTTTAAAATCAGATGTATAAAATATATCTTGAACTTCTTTTTACAATTCGAGTTTGAACGTTTCAACAAATACTTTCGCATTGTCATTTCCATGCTATAGACAGAATTTGGTTATATGCAAGAGACTCTCCATAGGAGGTATTTTGACCTAGTTAGCTGCAATGCCATGTGACACGCCACATGTGACTTCTAAAAGAATAAACATGGACCGAAAGCAAACATGCACTTGTCCTATGAGAATCGAAGAGAAGAGGTCTCTGCTTCTGCTGTGGTGGACTGATATACCTACCCTATGCAACCATACATAAGTATGAACATATATATAGGATGCATGGACAAATGGAGATTGTATCCAGCGCGTTGAATGGGGCAAGTGGCTGAGAAGTGTGTGAAGATGGTTTGGGAATGAGTTAACTAACAAGGTCAATATCTTGCCCAGGGACCTTCGCCACCTTGTTACCTGCCGTCCCGTTGATCGTCGAGTCACTCGAGTGGATGCCGGTACACTTTCCATTTCTCGCTATCGCGTGAAAGAGCAGGCAAGTGGGTTCTGCTCGCTCAAAAGACTCGTTGAGAATCATCATCGAATTTTTCTTCTAGGGTTTTCGTGAAGAATTCTGACCATCGAGTGGGCAGACTTACTGCAGTGCCGTTAGACACCCCGAGGAACTCAGTCGCTTTCGTCTTCCACCGGTTCTTGTTCATACGGATTAAGTGTTCGGCCCGACCTAGTTGGTACCTGCAGCTGGTAGAAATTGCAGTACGGTAGATGGCGAGGTACTTCTGACTCCTCTGTCGTAAAGGAGCAAAGATAAAGAGCCCTATGCAGACAACAAGAGGCTTTTCCGTGTCATTAAGCGCAGTAAATAGGAATAGAGTACCACCTCTGGTACTAAGTACCTCTGGTACTCGAGCGATTCACTCGAGTGGACTAACAAACTACCGATCTTTTGCCATCAGCAATCACCCGATGCACCTGCAGTCCAGAGTTTTGCAAATATCTCAGAATCATTAAAGTTACAAAAGTTACATTTCGCAATATACACCTTGCCTTTAAAAAGAGTAGGCAGTAAATAATAAGTTAAAATTGTGATTATAGCTGCAGCCCCAGCTTAACTGGGTTCGTTGCCGATTTGGGCTCCCCAGATCAATCCCGTTGACGGATTAAAATATTCCACCATTTCAAGAATCGGTGACACTTTGATATAAAAGCGCCTTCGTTCCTAGAGAAAGGCGAACGACCTGAAATAACGCAGAAGCTATCATTATTCGATTACTTAACAGATGCTCAGCGTTTAGCTCGTCCGGCCAGTGGAATACGAGCGATTTCTCGTTGGCTGCGGAATCCCAGGTTTTTTGACAATAAAGAAACTTAAAGCTTGAAAGATCGCGAACATGACAGAATTTCAGAGGAGTTCCTATGAGTACGATTGATATATATATATATATATATATATATACTACTTACTACGAATTACTTTCTACGGTTAATTATGCAAATATATCTCTGCCAGGCTTTGGTAGTATTTTGCAGCTTATATTTAGTTCACTGGCGCGTGCGGAGGGCGCAATGGTTGGAGGCGCGGCTGCGACACACACGTGGATCCATCCCCGCGCCCATGGACCACCAAGCTTTCCATCCCTCCGGGGTCGGCAAGTTGGTACCAGATTTGTCTGGAAGGATAGCAGCACTGGCTCGATACATCGGTAGGCCACTGGGAGTCGTTGTAAAGGCCAGACATGCATTCAATCACCTCCAACGATACTTAATGAAGTCGAATGCATGGCGCATCTCTCAGGAATTTATTTACGTCGTTAGCTTTACACTTTTTTAATTTCATTTAGGCCAATTTCTAACTTTTATATCGGCATATTCCACACTACGATCACGATTAAATAGAAATAGCTGTTAATTGTTAGTCAAACTGCCGATTAACGAACTTTTTCGAGGAAAGGTTTTGTAAATCACCAAGTGTAGAAAATGGTTTTTCTGGTTCGACCCCTCTTATTTTGATCTCCTTTGCTTTATTAGCTCTTGAATGAATATACGTAGTGTGGTAAGAGAGTACTGGAACACGGAACCCACTGAACCGAAAGTGTACACCGTAGTGTCAATTTCATCCTAGAAGCCAGGGCTGTATGGATACTACAGCGCCATGTCGAGCATTATGGATTGACGCATTGGTGCACAACGGATATTAGGAAAGTTCAGGTTTGTCATGTCGTACTTCATTCTCTCATTCGGCCAGTGGTGGGAATCGCTGCATTCTACAAGAAAATTTGTCGGTAAACTAACAAACCTCTCTCCGCTTAACAAAAGATGGTCAGTGCAGCTAATGATGAATAGCTAGAAACTGTTTATTAGAGTTTAAGAAAGACCCCACTTGACTAGAATTAAGCATTATGACAGCAATAAAAGAAGACGACAGACTCTTATGTAGCGGGCGAGCACATACAAGAGCACGATCTTCCTTTGACGGACAGTTCCAAAACTGCGTAGTAAATGGAATTACTGCTAGTATCCACACGCAATATAAGCTCAGAGATAGAAGCATCTGCACGAATTGCCATTCAGAAGCCGCGACATAACGGATTTTGATAAAGACAATAGCTGTTGACACAGAAAACACTAGAAGATAAGAAATAAAGCGCTAAAGGCACTAAAATAAGTAGAGAACCCTCACAATAAGATAAAAGCCTCTTCTTTCAACCCTCACACATCGAAAGGGCGCTGTCAGAAATATGTTTCGAACAGCCAACAGTCTGTGCACAGAAAGAGAGCAGAAAGGAGATTCCTTAACAAGGGTGAGAGAAAAAGCCATTTTGAATGGCTACGAAACTGCAGTTCCACGGCATACGAGCTGAGGAAAAACCACTCCCCTAAACGATAATTCTAGCGAGAGTGAAGTCCCGTTTATCTTGCATTTTATTCTCAACAAAATAAGTACAGTTATAAAAAGGTGCATAAGAAGGGCGGTTTGGATGATTCGGTAAAAGTGGTAGAAATACCACCTCGGACACTCTAAAACGTCAGCTGGTTCCTAACCGCCTATATGACTGTCTGGGCAGAGCACAAAATTGCATAATATGCCCTAACGGTAGAGACGTTAAACCGTTTGGGTACGGTTTATATGGTCTCTTGTGAAGCGTATTGAGACGAATACGTTGGTGAAACGGATAGACCGGTTCACATCCGTTTAAAAAAAACACCTAATCGGTAAATTTAAATTGAGACCCAAACACCCAGCTAGGGATGCATAGGATGCAAAGACATAACGGAGAAGATTTTGAAGTTAGAGTCACTATCCTTGCACAGGAATCCAAAACGTAGGCACGAAAAACTCGTGAAGCGTTTTGGATCACTTTCAAGAATCCAAAAATGAACACCAAGCAGGAGGGCTTTGTGATTATTTGTGACGCAGCGCCATTCCTCAGGCTGACTCGATGACCTGATCCAGACATATTCTTCGTCCATGTATTACCCTGCGTCGCTGCTCTTTATCATTTAACTGAATATTTAAAACGCAAAAAACGGTCTGTGTTTAAAAAAAGCTGTTTATTATGCGATTGTAAATTTATGTGTTAAATCTCATCTGTTAAGGTTATGAAAGTGTTTGGCCAGGAAGATTACATATCAATTTAACCTTTCCAGGCTCTGAAGAAGGCGAAACGTCAGCTGTAGTGTGCTAGTAAATTCTATGATACCAACTTCACGTTTGCTCATTGAAAAAACAGTGAATTACCAATTAATTCCGAGGTTAACAGAAAGTCGGTCTTAGAAATGAAGAGAAAAGGATTCAGTCTTTCGAAAAAAAATGAGATGGATTTGCGCACCTGGTGTCGCACGGCAAGCAGATCATCGGCGTCGTAATGTTGTTGCACCCGGTGAGACGGCACCTCTGCAAGAACTGTCGATTCCTCAAGTGGATGTTGTTATTGATGACGAACAGTCTCGAGCAATAATCCGTGAAACCGACTGATCCTAACACGATTTCTTTGAAGTCCTGCGTCAATGTGTTTTACAGAAAACACTATTCTAATTAGATTTTTCTGAATTACAATCAGATTACTCTTGCAGCAAGAAAAGGAAATATGTAAGAGGCTGAGTGATGACAGTGAAGAAGCAGTGCTTCAATTCGATTAAGCAGATGCTATCACACTAGTAGGCGCGTGTGGCACAGTGGTCAGAGGCGCCCAGCAACACACTCGTGGAATCGATCCCTGTGCCCATTGTCCACCAAGCCTTCCATCTCTCCGGTGTCGGCAGATTGATACCAGACTAGTCTGGGAAGATGGCAGCACTAGCTCGATACATCGGTAGGCCACCGCGAGTCATTGTAAAGGTCAGATATGCATTCAATCACCTCCAGCACCTAAGGAAGTCGAATGTATGGCGCATCCCTTAGGGATTGATCAGCCGAGAGTCTTATTTTTTTCATCTGCTCTGAGGTGAAGGAGGGAAAAACCCTTTCCTGTATCACCCGAGATAAGCTTAATGCTATTCGAAAGCCATGGTATTCTTTTATGTGAAAGCATTAAACAATTTCTAGGTATATTTATTTATGTGATCTTATAAACTGATCTTCTTAAGCTGACGCGAGGTTGGTACAGATCTTCGTTGTCGTTGTCGTTGTTTTTGATGTCATTGATAGATGGCTGACGTTTCGGCGACTTCGCCTTCCTCAGCGCCTGGACGTCTTTTATGTTAGAATACTTTTTATTATTCGGTGGAAAAGAAGGTTAAAGTATTAATGAAGATCAAACTTTCAAATAGACGCCATATTGAACAGAAAGGCCACTCAGCGTGATGTTACGTGCGGGACTGGCCCACACGTAGTTCACGCGAGCAAGACACGCCCTGGGGTCAAAATATCATTTTGAAATAGGGCGCCAGGTCACGCGTGATAGTGAGGCGTTCGTCCTTCCGGTTCATCTTTGGATATTTGAAATTTATCCAAAATGCCTCAAGAGTTTTGCGCGTTGATGTTTTTAAATAAAATTTTTTTTTGTTTTTAAATAATAAAAAGTATTCTAACATAAAATACATCCAGGCGCTGAGGAAGGCGAAGTCGCCGAAACGTCAGCCATCGATCAATAACATCAAAAACAACGACAACGACAACGAAGATCTGTACCAACCTCGCGTCAGCATAAGAAGATCAGTTTATAAGATCACATAAATAAATATATCAACTATCTACGCCGAGGTTTATAGAAAGTCGGTCTTTCGAATTTCTAGGTACTTCTCGAATCACTCAACTTCGAGTACTCGTTGTAATTCGGTGTTGAACGGTGTGAAAAAAGGACGAATACTCGTTGAGCTCACTCGACACCGATTTTCGCGTACTAGGCATGCTAGTCAACAAATGGCGAGGGCGAAAAATAAAAAGAAAATGTTAGGAGACTAGGAAAATAATGGAAGCCCCCACCCCTCCACCCCCCCCACCCCTCCACCCCCCTTCCCCTCTTTTTCCCTTTTAATGAAAATCTTGAAACGCTAGAGAGCAGCTAATAGATGGGCTAGTGGGGACTACAACTTAGATTTCGTTTTTTTTGTAATGGTTCTCACGTCATTAATTCGGAAGGCTAAAGGTTTTCCCAAAATCGACTTTCTGTCAACATCACGCATCCATGTGAACTTTGTGTGATTAATCTCTACGTAAAATATTCAGTGGAACACTCATAGAAATCGGAGAGTGTGTGAGGAAGCTGTTTTCTTCTCAATTCGGTTAAAATCTTATTTCAGTGATTTTTGGGTTGCGATTACTGACGCTTTTGGCTGACTAGATCGCTATCAACTTTCCAAGCTCTGAAGAAGGCGAAATCCCGTTAAACGAGCTTTCTTTGTGAACATCAAGGAAACTGTGAACAGTTAAATGATTTGTTCATCAAAGCAACATCTACTATTTGACGACGACCATTAGCCATTGAATTTCAATTTACTTTAATTTACCTTAATAGTGAGTAATGAATTTTGATAGCAATGAGTTCGAACTCTTTGATTCTTCCCCTGTTCCGAAATAATTGATAAATTGAATTTGAGGGCTCTTCGAGCGACGGCAGAACGGCAAAAAACAAACCTCATTGGCAAATTGGTACACAGGAGAACCGAATTGTCGCATAACCTCTAAATGGTTCATAATGAAGCACAATAAAATTGCGGGTTCTGCAGATGGGTCTCTAGAAAAAAAAACATGAAGGTATTTCTTCTGGAACTTGCTTATCCTGGTACTTCATGATTTTCAAGTATAGCATGTTCCGTGCGACTATTACAGCATAAGGATTTTTCTATTGGACGAGGATAGAAAAGAAAATAGCGGGAAGAACCAAACTTACATCTTCTGAGCAAGTTTAATAACATTTTAGTTAATTTCTCGTAGTAGCAGATTCCACAAAGTCGAATACTGAAGAATGAAATGCGTTCAGTGGCCTTGAAACAGCCAGTGAGATCCGAGAAATAAAAGACGGCAGTGGTTCATGACATTTAGAGAATGTCTCTGATTTTCGTTGAGGGACAAAGTATTTGACCAGAATCACTCGCTTTGCGTGCACATACTACGCCAAAATAAACTGCTTAATGTGATAACAGACTGCTGATAAAAGGATTACGGAAAGGACAGACGGAACGGAGGGCGACAACAACTCTACACCATCCACCTACGCTACCGTTCCGAATCAGACTTTTTACAACAAAAGTTCACAAACACTATAAAATCTCCACCTTCTCCTAATGAGATAATCTCTAAAAATAAAGACGGTTTGCTAATCCTAACCTTTTTATTTACTGCCCACTCTTTTTAACGGCAGGGTATTTGCGAAATATAACTACTATAATGCTGAGATATTTGCACTAAACTCCGGACTGCAGGTATCTGCGGTGGGTAATGAACGCGCTATTGTCTTTTCCGGGGAGTAACGCGTTCACCACCACACCATGCGGATTCTTCGTTTTGTCTGTCTCTCAGCTAGTTCTATCGATTTTTTGCCATCAGCAATCACCCGTCAGTCACTAGAATCACCAACTCAGAGACAGGCGAAACGAAGGATCCGCATGGTGTGGTGGTGAGCGTGTTACTCTCCGGAAAAGACAACAGCGCGTTCATTACCTACCGCAGATACCTGCAGTTCGGAGTTTAGTGCAAATATCTCAGCATTATAGACAATTTGCTAAGTTGGATAAAACCTGACAGCCTTGTTGGTAAAGCAAATCGAAGACCAGAAGGAAGAATGTGGGACCAAAAAAACCGGATTGAAAACGCTGATCCACGCTGCACAGCACATTCTGTTGAGAGGAAACGGTTCATGGCGAGGATGATGGGAAACTATAAGATTGTTGGAAGGAAGATGTTGTATCGATGGAATGAGTAACCTTGCTTATGAGATGAGGTTTAGTGCATTGTGTGACTGACGCTCATAAACGACTTCTTGGTAACAAAAGTACCCGAGTTCAAGAAGCACATGCACAGGAAAATGGTCAAAGATTTGCCCAAGCATTCACACATAGTGCAGGAAAAAATCGTTTAATGATTAGAAAATGGATCTAATCCTATTGTTCTGCAACACCAATATGAAGAAAAGTGCTTATTACAGCTGAAGACTCACATCCGACAAAAACGAAGTAATTTACAAAGATAAAGTGTAAGTAGCGTCAGGTCCCTTCTAACCGTTTACACCCTCATCGTGGCTCGGTGGTGTTTCTGGGTGTCGTACTGCGATGCACAGCGAGAGATTCATCACCTTGGCCCGGTCTCCCAAGCGGAAAACGAGTCTAGCGTTCCCTTCAAGAAACCTAGCTAAGGGTAAATCAATACCAGGATCCACCTCATGGTATCAAGTCGCATAGTGGCAAATCTCCCTCTGATACACAAGAGCTGCGACTGCCTGTGGTGGCGACGACCTGGGCAGACTTTGGCCATGCTGACCTCGGGATTCCAGGGAACCACAGTGGCTTAGCCAGGAAATCTCCGGAAAAGGGTCATTGTGTCTGGGCCTGCAAAACCAGTGAGAACGGGGCCGTTCAGGTGGCAAGTGCCGAGTAAGTAAGCGTCTAATCGAGTTGAATTAATCCATATGAAAGTCGAACTACAGGGGGATTTTTATTCCCACAATATCCCGAAATTGTGATTTTCGATACAAGATGCACCGACTGATAGTATTCTGTCGTTTCGCATGGGTGTTTCTATGATGATAGAGATAAAACTTATTTGTTAGAGAAGACAACGATTTACTACACTTGCAGCTCACATTCAGCTGGTACAAGATTAACGATCTAAGGACTAATCTGATCCTCGGGATCTCTAATATTTCTAAATTCACTCGTTTTTAGAACACCTCGCGGAATAATGGAAATCTCGTCAGCTCGGCAGCACTGATTAAAATATGAAGAAATGCAAGCAAATAGGAATTAAGCTTTCCATTTATTTAGATTTCTCGTATTTGCACCTTTGAGGTGATTCGTCAGCGAATGGTCCTTATCTGTGCGTTGGTGGACGCTAATCACGGTCTCGATAAGACTTTTTATTCTACATGACTCCTTCTCACATATACTGTGCGTATTCCAGAACTCATTCCATTCGAATAGTTTATTCGCATCCACCATTGACGAAGGCCTTCGGAATCGTATCCTGGTACGACTACTTTTTGAAGACTTCTGGTCTCGTTTGCAAATGTCATTGAGTTTTGGTAGAATCTGTGCTCCCTAAGCGAAAGACGATCGTGAAATAGAAGTGCTAGAGTTGAAAAGCTAATAACACAAGTCTGCTACCAGTTATAATAGGCCAGAGCTCGAGTAGTGAATGGCATCACTACCACTGCCTTACTCATTTTTCGTTATTATTAGGAATATAATGGAAAGAAAGCAGAGGGTTTCAAAGTCGCTCGGCGTATTGGTGCTGTACCGTCAAAACATTCAATTTGAAACTGAAATTAACATAGCTTCTTCCTTTATGCTTTAGAAAACTTTTTTTTGCCAATTTAAACAAAGTAAGCACTGTTCAAGTAGCAGGATTTCCCTTCTAGGAGCAGTTTTCATTCTTCTTACCCTGTTTTTTCTCAGTGTTATCTTATCAAACATCTTCGTCAAGACGACACTATTAGTTGTTCAAAGTTTTCATAACTGATATAACTGATAAATTTTTGACGGAGGTGGTTCATTAGCCTTCCAGTGCCACCCGTCGATGGGATTGATCTTCTTTTCATGTTACAGAAAAATCGCGCCGTAATAACTACTAGCTTTGATTTTTTTAAGATTTCGGCTCCCCAGATCAATCCCATTGACGGGTGATTACTGGTGGCACTGGAAGGTAGAAAACTAGCCCAGAGAAAAATTAAACGAAGGACGCGCATAGTGTGGTGGTGAACGCGTTAGTACCTTGAAAGGGTAATAGCGTCCTCGATCTCCACCGCACAGACTCGGATTACGAAGTTTTGCAAACATGTGTCGTGAACATTGTCTTTTTTAAATTTTTTTTTACATGACCCGTCATCACGTTTACTGTTCTGATTCCAGCACTTCTCACATTCGATTCGTTTCCTCGCATCCCTTAGCCACGAAGGTCCTCCAACTTTTCCGTGTAGGTTCGGCTGCTACTTAAGGATTTTCATTTCATCTTGAATGTCGTAGAATGCTCACCGACTGATTCTCCCTGGAGTCCAGAGATAACAGGGCTGGAGCGTTTCCAATTGGATTGCAGAAGGGAATTTTTTCCCCAGATAAGTCCGGTACTAATTTTCAGACGCTGGAAGGATGAGAGGCTTTGTTGGCACCCAGCGTAATTGAACTAGCACCTTCCTCATGACGACTAACAACACTGCCAATGAGCTCTCCGCCCCCTCGCGAAAATTGTAGTAGGCAGTAAGTAAAAAGGCTAACATAACTACAAGTTTAACGTTTTCTTTTCTGCCTTCTATAATTTTCATGGCAGGTTACTAAGCGAAATACAACCACAACGTTGCTGAGATATTTGCAAAACTCTGGACCGCAGGTGTCTATGGTGGGGAACGAACGCGCTATTGTCCTTTCCGGCAGAAAACATTATAGAAGGCAGAAAATAAAACGTTAAACATTGTGATTTCAACTACAGCCATAGCTTAACTGGGTTCTATGCCGATTTGCGCTCCCCAGATCAACCCCGCTGACGGGTGATTGCTGTGGCAAAAAGATCGATAGAAATAGCTGAGAGACAGGCGAAACGAAGCAGCCGCATGGTGTGGTGGTGAACGCGTTACTCCCCGGAAAAGACAATAGCGCGTTCGTTCCCCACCATAGACACCTGCGGTCCACAGTTTTGCAAATATCTCAGCAACGTTGTGGTTGTATAACTACTAGTTTTATATTTTCACCACTGCATAAGTTTTATGTCTTGTGGAAAATATCCAGAGAAAATCTTTAAGATCTCATCAGAAAACGTTCAAAAATTTGTAAATGCTATACTGTTTATGGCGCAGTGGCTGGAGGCGGCACTGCAACACGCAAGTGGAATCGATCCCCGAGCCCATAGCCCACTAAGCCTTCATTCTCTCCGGGGTCGTCAAATTGGTACCAGACTTGGCTGGAAGGATAACAGCACTGGATGGATACATCGGTAAGCCTCCGCATGTCATTGTAATGGCCAGATGTGCATTCAATCACCTCCAAGGATGCTTAGTGAAGTCGAATGCATGGCGTTTCCCTCAGGGATTTATTAACGTCGTTAGCTTTACCCTTCTATTATTTTTATACTGTTTTGCTGTGAGATGTTCAATAGAGTGAACGCATTTCGTACTGCCATGCTGATCACTTTTAGACTTGCAAAAATGTCTCGTTCGTAAAGAACTGTTGGTAACGCCAATTTTTAAAGGAAAATAATCTATTAAATCGACCACGGAGTGAGTACGGTGTTATTTGGAACAAAGAGGCCAAATAAGGCGCAAATTTAATGCTTGAAGACTTCAGAGGAAATATGAACGAAACACAAATTCAATTATAGCACTATGTACAAGATCCTATACACGAATTGTCATAGGTTTGATCACGCGGCCAACACAAAGAAAGCCCGCCATCCGTCCGGCGTCGACAAATTGCTTGCGGACTGTAGCGGACTGGCTTGGGAGGATAAAAGCACTGACCCCATACCACGATGGACCATTACAGGTTAAGTCATTTTATAGTAGACCAAATGTGTGTCCAAACACCTTTTGACTAAGTTGAATGCATGATGCATTCTTTGGGAATTAATCAACGCCTAACGTTTCATCGCTTATCCTATTAGAGAACCATGCCGTTGAGGACACACTGAAGTACTTAAAACAATCAACTGATCATCAGTCGCCTTCTTCGTCTTGAACATCATTCAAAGCCGTTTTGTTGCTCTGTAAGAAGAACTCCCTACTTTACAGTCAACTGGGAAACTGCTATGCTACCGTTGCCTTGTCGTACATAGACCACTAGTTGAGCCTGGTCTTCTCAACAGACACAAAGACCTTTACAACACAAGCGGTACACAAATAATCTTTACAAAAACGTTACAACAAATTCATTTAAAAAAGCACAATCAATTATGAGTGTTAACCTTGGAAGGATGTCAAACCTTACTCATGAACTAAAGATTAAACACACGCTTCTGAAAAAAACGTTTGATTGAGATAATTAGTAATTTTCGAGTATAGTACAGAAATTCACTCACTCACCTAGTCCACTTCTTCATTTGTGAAGAAGCTCAGTCTACAGGACTACATTGTTCCGTACCACCTCACAGTGGATAAACAAAGATAAAGCGTTAATCAATCACCGTTTTTTACGTGACTTCCAATGACGAAGATTAGAACAGCTGATTATAGTCGGACGACTAGTCAACGGGAATAGAGCAGATCGAACATATTTTCCATTTTCTTCGACTCGCCAATATCGTCCGTGATGACGCTTTGAATCGAACATAGTGTAATATTATAGTGTCACACCATAATAAGTAAAACATCTTCAATTGCGAGTCCAACTGATTAACTTTGTTCAGAAATACGTCCATCCATCGTGTTGGGGTCACCCCAGGAAACGTGTTTATCCTTATGGAGTCCACCCTACATTTATTTTCCTCCATCTTGCGCCTATTCTGTTTATCATATGACCAGAGCATCTACGTTTCGCTATAGATGTTACAGATGTATAATGTCCTGGTTCTCGATTAAAGTGATAGCTTTCGATGGTTAGATTATCACATTCCTGCTAGGCGTTTTAAGTACCGGTTGTATTCCAGAAGATATGATTCAAGGGATCAGTGGGTGAATTCCCTGAAATGATTGATATATCAGTGCACGGTTATACTAAATAACCCAGCACTATTAGGACCGCTGAGTCGAAAATGTGAGTGAGGTTTTTCGGCTCTATTAGTTGGTCGGTGGCTCCTCGTAGAATCCCGAAATAGGACTTCATTGCTCTCCTTTTCGATGTAATTCTTCACTGAACGGCCAAAATACATGTAGGAGGTCACCTCCATAGAACCCTAGCTAGATTTGCTTAGTTCGCAACATAGGTTCTTCATGAACTGTGTTTTCGTCCTATTTAGGTGCAGTCCAATTTTTTTCTAGCTTCGTTGAGGAGACTGAGCGTCGCCTCTATTTCTCTGATACCCATCAAGCCGATGACGGCAAAACGAAAGTTGGACAAGAATTTGAGATCAGCGCGTGGGTCCTTCTCGTCCTAATGCAGCGAATTCATTATCCGCTGCAATGCGAATGTGAACAGATTTGGCTAGATGTTGTTGTCTTTTGGAACCCTATGGGAATAGAAAGCGATGGAAAATGTGTGCTTTTGTGTTACAGATCCGATAACGACCTGTTAGTGTTCGTATATAGGACGGGTCCAGCCATTGGTCAACGAGGGCTGCCGATAGGATTAAATTCGTTTCGATGCTGTCAAACGCTTTCTCACAATAGATAAAGGTTAGCGCAAAAGGCGGGTGATACTCTTGACAGATGTCTATAGCCTGTCTATGGCCTATGGTGCCATGGTTTGCATGTGGTCAGAATCTCGTTTCCATAGCTGTTCGTGCTTCATCAAAAGTTCATGATATGGAGCTTTTATCCTATAACTGTGTACTTGTACATCCTTGATTTTTTTGATAGTTCTATTATTTTGCTAACCACAACATCACTTGAACAACTTGGCTCAAATTGAAATTCTATACGATGATTCTAACAGAAGAAAATCTTTAAAGACTATAGGGATTATGACCTTAGGACTTTTTTTTCACAACGTCTAACCATAAATTTTAAAAAGTTAAGCCTCAAATTAACAAATTTAGAGAATATAAAATTGCACTTAACCAATTCTAATTGACGACGTGTTGCCTCTACCCATGGGAGTTCCTGGATATGAAGTGGAAAAATTTTAAAGACGCATGAGTTGATTTATACGTCACAGAAAATGTGTGAAAGTCCTAACTGAAACCGAAAAACACTTTTATTGCGCATGTGGCGCAGTGGTCAGAGGCGCCTTGCGACACACACGTGGAATCAATCTCCGCGCCCATCGCCCACTATCTTCATCTCCGTGGTCGGCGAATGAGTACCAGACTTGTCTGGGAGGATAGCAGCACTGGCTCGGTAGGCCACCACGAGTCGTTGTAGAGAGATATGCCTAGATATGCACTAATCACCTCCAAACGATGCTTAATGAAGTTGAATGTATGGCGCATCCCTCAGGGATTGATCAACGCCGAGAGTTTTATCCTTTGTCCTTTTCTTGCTTGAATTGGCATATTCTTCAAATAAATCTTTAGTGGCTTTACTGCTCAACACAGATTGTATTAATTGAAATAAAAACCACTGCAATAAACTGAACATACGTATTTTTGCCAACGAGAAACATGCTTATTTATACCGGTTGCGCAGAATTCGAGCTTCTTGTGACGACGAATTCATTGAAGATAGCTCTTACCTCGGATTGGTTTATAAAGCATTTCTCGCGTAGGAAGTAGTTGACATGCCTGAAACTGGGGATGTGAAAAGGCGAGTGGTCTGGAGTGTATGTTTGGCAAAGCAGAGTTTTGTAGCGAGGCACGTTTAACTTTTGCAACATCGGTACTGTGGTTTCACGTTACCGTGCAGCAGGATTGTTCTCTTTCTTTTAACAAATCTAACTGCCGCCGTGCACGATTCTAGGATATTTTGTCGATTGCCTTGTCATACTTTTCCACCGTAATCGTTTCCCACTAAATCAGGAAACTGCGATTGATCGCACTCTCTGTGAGCCACTAAACGGTAAAGACGACTTTTCCGTATATATTGGTCTTTTAGAAGTGCTACGGAGCATCACAACGCTCCATCCACTACGCGGATCGTCATCACTTGTTACAGAGGTTTGATTTCTGGTAGCACGTCACAACAGATTCGGAAAGCGGGTCGTTCTGATTGCGCAGTAGAAACGCTAGCGACAGTTCAATAGGACGATTTACTTGATTTCCATTAGATGCGTGCTAGATTGGTGGGTTTTCCTTATTTCCGATTTTCTCCAAAAGTTTATAGTAGTTGGGGTGTTTACATCGAGTTCTTGTGGAAGTTTTCTAACACTTGTGCGCGAATTTGCTCAAACCTATGCCTTCAATTAACCGTCGTCAATTGCATCATGAAGTCCGCGACCTTATTCATCTTCATGGTTGAAATCACCAAAACGAGGCATTCCTAATGAAAGTTTCAGCAGTTTTTCAGCTTAACTGGGTTCAATGCCGATTTGTGCTCCTCACATCAATGCCGCTGACAGTTGATTGCTAATGGCACTGGTAGGTAGAAAACTAGCTGAGAAAAAGGCAAAACGAAGGACACGCATGGTGTGATCATGAGCGCATTATCTCCTGGAAAGCGTAATAGCGTGTTCGATCTCCACCGCAGACACCTGCGGTCTAGAGTCTTGCAAATATTTCAACTTCGCCGTGAAAAATTGCAGTACGCAGTAAATAAAAAGCTAACACTATTCACATAGTTAACTCAACACTACATTTGTTGTAGAATTGTGTTCAAATTCGCCGACTCATCAACTGTGGATACGACATGTACAGTGGCTAGCAGCAGCTCCACTAAGGCCGTAGCCGCCAAGCTTAGCTGCCCTCTAAGCAGCGAATTGAAAACCAACCAATAAATCCAATCGCACACCCCACCAAACATGTTCTCAAGGCTTCGAATTGTTGGATAGAACTTCTCATTTCCCATGTTGTCGATAATTCTGTTCATAAAGGAGTAACTCGGTCAAGCACCAGCAAATTCCCCTTTGCTTTGCTGTGGTGCCCAATGAGCTTCTGTGCATAAAGGACGCAAGGGCATCACACTCTCGATATGAGGCCATATAGTTAAACCGCCTCAAGGAGGAGGATAGTCATGCGCAACCAATACCCTACCATGACTCTGACGTATAGTTAATTTGGGATTCGGACGGTAATGTCAAACTCGTCCAAATTCGTGCTTTGAACAATCATGAACAGAATGCGCCGCTCTACGTCTGTTTATCGTGGTGCGGCAACAACTATCCTGAAATCAGAATCCATATTCGGAGTCGAATTCGTTCATATCGTTGCAAAATATATTTACCCATGAATTTTTCCATTCTTCGATCAAAATACGTGCAAATGTAATTGACAGCTGCCGTTCATCTATAAAATCCATCTTTTGCTCCACTTGAAATGACAGCAGGGTGTTTTATGATGATTAGGCATGGTGTTGACAACTAAACTTTTAAAGAGCTTGTGTAAAGATAACGGAAAGTAGAAGTTCTCTCGATTTTAGACGTCCAGCCTTCCTGAATACGAAGAAGTAGACAAAGCGTTAAATTCATCTGACAGCCACCTTGGACAAAACATAGTTTCCAACGACATTTCGTTGATATTTCTCAACAATTAACTTGTTTTAAAAGTTGAGAATTCCTTACACCTATGGCACAGACCTCTCTATCGTTCCCAAGGTATAAACTCCATCTTCGAATTGTTATTCTATTTTATGCTTGGTTAAGATCAAAATTTTCAAAAAAATTCAGAAGAGAATTTGAATTTGAAATTATACAATGCAAGTCTCCCAACGGTATACCGCCTCATAGTGGCTGGGAGGTGTTCCTTGGTGTCGTACTGTGATGTACAGCGGGCGGAAGGATTCGTCCTCACAGCAGGATCTCCCAATCTGAGAAGGAGTCCGGCGTTTCCATCAGGAAGCCTAGCTAAGAGTAAGAGACCTGGCGCAGACTTTGGCCAGGCTGACCTCGGGATTGCAGGAAACCAAAACGGCCTAAGCAGCAAATCTGCGAAAAATGGTGATTATGCTTGGGGCGCACAACCAGTGAGGACGGACTGTTCAAGTATCAAGTAAGTATAAAACAAGCAAGCTGGCCGAAAGCACAATGGTACATTTTCAGGCAATGTGGTCTCTTAGTGGAGCGAACACGCCAATTCAATCGTGGTGCTGTCCGAAGTACGAATCTCCAGGCTAAAGCAAAGGAAAGAACAACTTCCAAAAGTTTCAAGAATATAAAATTGTCGTCCGCTAAAAAGAATTTCATTCTTCTTTGCACGGACTTGTAGAAAAACATATTTATTTAAAGTTTACGACCACAGTTAGTGCCAGGCGATCTTTCGTTGAAATCAATGCATTCAATGTGAAATTTGGATATGATTCCCTTAGGCAAGTAGTTAACAACTTTCTGATAATCTGGTCAAAAAGAATCGAAAAGAAAGGAAGTATCGATCAAACATAAGGAATGAGCTTTTGAAGGAGAAAAAAGAAAACAATGACAAAGATTAACTGCACGAAGAAACTGATTTTGGAATGTGGGACGAATGGTAAGTGCGAATAAAATGTTTATAGGATATGCCGTCTGGGGTTGGAATATGCCAACGAACACACAAAAAACTTAATCGAATATTCAGTGACGAACAAGGAAACAGCAGCATTCAAAATCTGACTGGCTCTAGTCATCTCAGAAGTGAATAAGAAATCTATGACGTCGAACTGCCCACAATACTCGTCTACCATTCGAGCGCAGTAGATGAATACAGGCGACGATTTCCACTCGTCGAGGGTAGGCCCACTGTTAATCAAGAGTCCAGCATATGGCAAACCAGTTTTTCACTGAAAGCCAATTGTATCCACTGCCATGCACCCTTATTACTCACTGAATTGCATATTAGAATAATGTTGGGAAACACATTCATTTCTTTCATTTTTTATTTATTTTTATTTTATCTGACCCGTCTTCACGTCTGCTATGCGGATTCCAGCATTTCTCACATACAGTTCGTTTCCACGCATCCGTCGTTTACGAAGGTCTTCCAAGTTTTTACGTGCGGCTTCGGTTGTTTCTTGAGGATTTTCATTTCATCTTGAATGTCGTGGAATGCTGGTCGTGCAATTTTCTTTGGAATCCTGAGATAGCCGGAATGAAGCGTTCCCAATTTGATTGCACAGAGTAAATTTTTGCCAGAGAAATCCGGTACCAATTTCCCGACGCCGGAGGGAGGAGAGACTTGATTGGCCTCGAGCGGAATCGAACTAGCACCACGTTCGTGATGGCGGGCACCGCTACTCTAATCGCCTCACATTTCTTTCATTGTTACGATAATTAGTGTTGAAGAGAAATCTCCTTGAAAGGACACTATTCGGCTACACTTAGCAATTTGAAGCGGAGCATCATCTGTTCCTCGGATGTTTCCCCTTCAGTACTTTTTCAATGTTCGTTCTAATCGAGTTGCTCCAGAATAAGGTGTTGGGATAAAAGTACTACTAAAAGAAAGCTGGACCAAAAAGCAAAATCAGTACGGATGTACACGACTCTGAGGATAGAATAAAGTCGTTCAAATTAGACAATTCCGCTTAATATTAGGAGATTATGAAAAAAGATTAAGGTGGTTCATAACTCCTTTCTTGATATCCATCAAACACACCACACATTTGCTCTTTCGACAGTTCGTGTAGGTTACTACTCTATTCCGCTTTATAATTTATACATGCAGAGCTCACGATCTCTGCGTCTGGTCTGTCGACTTATTCAAATTTTCCGTATGATCAGAAATCAAAGACCATCAACACGTAGTATTTGTAGGATCAACAAAAACCTCACTGCCGAGGTTCAACTTATTCAGGTGACCTACGGAAGCAGTAAATAAATCCATGGAAAATGATCAATGTTCTTGGCCGTTTGTTGGCAACTGGCAGAGAGCCTTCATGGTTTCCATAACCCTTCTGGGGCTTGCATTTCTGGCTCATACAGTGTTTGGCGAAATCAAATCAGTGTATTCTTTCTTTGATGAGTTTACACGAGGTTGATAATGATATATATTTTCGGCTAACGTTTCGACAACTTCGTCCTCCTCAGAGCCGATGATCCGAGTCGATGGTCCATGCTTGTTATTCGTCTCGACGTGGCAGCTTCGCCTTCGTGTCGAGCCAGGTCTTCCTCAATGATCCATCTCCTCGAATGAGGCATCCTCACCCAGTGATGCCCTTTTATACACAATGCTGATGGTGGATATAATGATAATGCCTGGTGATAACAACTTGTTTTTCTTCCGGACATACATCATTGCGCACATCGTGCAGAAGTCGGTGTTCGTGAAAGTCAAGTCAGTGTTTTTGTCTTCCTAGGCAAGTCTTGCCCCAACTACTCACCTTTGAGGGATAGCAGGCTTGGTGAACCCGGAGTGCAGAATCGAACCAACGACGTGTATTGCAGTGAACTCTAACCAGTGCATGCGCCCACAAGGAGCTATACAAGCCGGGTTTTCATAAGATGACAAGGACGATGGTAATCAACTTCACATAGTATTCATGATAGCACTTGATAGAGCACGAATTATGTGGTGATAACCACTAGCACGTCTCACATCATAAAATATTATTTCCAATGCTCAAAAATTAACTTTCCAAAAAAAAAACCGCGGAACGGAACAAAAAAAGAGTTATAATGGGCGTCCACCTATGTCATGATTGAAGCAACTCTGTGTGGTATGACAGATCCGGTTGAATTGAACAGTTACCTGGAAATAGCTAATGCCTTTTAGATATGAATGTAAACAGAGACATACTATTGTTAAGTCAATCTTGCCAGGAGAATAAAGAAACTGTGATCAATTCTTCATTGATTCCCTTCTTCACCACGGACGTGTTTCAGGGATCAATTAATGGCAATCTATCAGTGAATAAGAAAGAATGATTTGAAGAAACAGAGGATTACATTACAATATGGAGAAATGTGGTTATTACAGAGTTGAGAGAGCAAAACCTCTAGCTGTACTGAAGGAAACAAAAGGCTGTGCACAAAGTTTCACTGAATAAATCGATTTTGTGTAAAATGGAAGGAAACACAGGTCTGCTTTTCAAAAATGCCGTGTCTGAGGATTATCTCAGTGACAGTACCGATTTCAGCTTTCCCTATTATTGGCAGTGCTACCTGATTTGGAATTCAGATCTGCTCTTAAATATGCATATTAATCTGTCAGAGAGGCGAGTGAACTATGTGTTAACTTGTAGTGCCCGTGATGCAACGAGCACAACTTATTCGATGCCAGAATAATGGCCGCTTCCAACGTTAACTCTTGCGCGATGACGCAACCTGTGCAGGAGACATTTGTTAGGTGAGGCGTAACCGGTGCGACCTGTCCAGAGGTCATTTTGTTTTCGGTGGTTTATTTGGGCCTACAGAACTGTTGTCCTTACTTATTGTAGTCAGTCGATTGCCTTTTCTACATATATGTTCTGGCTAACGTGAGATGAAAAAGGTATAATTCTTCCCTTTGAGCTATACAAAAGGTTCTTCTCGAACGACTTCACTTGCCGGTAATTTGAAGGGTAATGAACTATTATTTTAATTCTAACTGCCAAAATAGTAGTAGTGATAAAATGGAGTGGTAAGGTACAAAAGTAGGCGGACTAAATCCACATAAGCCACATAACCCTTTCAAACGATGGTATAAATATGTTTATTTGACTGATTCCTCCCAACACTTCACCGCCTCATCGTGGCTGGGAGGTATACCTGGGTGTCGTGCTTCGATGTACAGCGAGGGATTCATCCCCGTCGCCTGGTCTCCCAAGCTGAGGAGGCCGGTATTTCTATCAGGAAGCCTTGCTATGGGTAAGCCAATACTAGGATCCACCGTCCTGGTATCAAATTAGTCTCATGGTGGCAAATCTCCCTCTCTTCCAGAGTGGCTGCGACTGCCTGTGGGGGTGCCGACCAGCGCCGGAGTTTAGCCAGGCTGACCATGGGATTCCAGAAAACTACAATGGCTAAACCAGCAAATCTTCGAAAAATTGGAGATTATGCTGGAGCTCGCACGATCAATGAAGATGGGCCATCCAAGTACATGGTTGATTATAGTAACACATAGAAGTCAATAGCACACGTATCAGCTATAGTGAGTGATAGAACAAACTTTTTTCTATACTTTTGCGATATACTCAACTTGTCAAGCCTTTTACTTATAGACATATTTCCAATCTTAACCTTTTTATTTACTACCTATTCTTTTTAACGGCAGGGTATTTTGCGAAATATAACTATTATAATGCTGGGATATTTGCAAAATTCCGGACCGTAGGTCTAGGTATCTCAGCATTATAGTAGACATATTTCCGTCCATACCCGAAAACCAGTAGATCCGTGAAGAAATAAAATTAGGCCCCGTCCATTGAGGGAGTTAAGCACAAATAGACGTCATCGCGCAATATTGTCTCGTAACATTATAGTGTCCATCTTCAGTTCCAAAGTTTTTTTTAGTGACTCCCAAGTCCGACTTTCTATTAGCCTCGGCATTGATTGAATATATCTTTCTACTTCACTTTTTTTTACCACACTGTTTATATTTACTTGATAGCACATCGAAAGCAGACCAGTATAGGAGCAGACACGAGGAATGCCATTCTCTGCACCTAACGAAAGGGTTAATTATCCAGTGATTCGATTGACAATCACCTTATATGTCCTTATAAACTGATCTTGTTGAGCTGATGCGAGGTGACGACTAACTACTGTCTCCGTCTAATTACTATGAACAGTTTATTGAGGGGTCTAACCATCATTGTATGGCAGTAACTGATGTAAAAAAAATACAGAAATTAACCCAGCGTAGGGTAAAAAACACTTCCAAGGCCGAGAGAAGTGTATTTGTAAAAGCGACCACGGTAATATGGAGTAAATAGTAGTACACATACCATTCACACGCTTAGAACAATAAAGGAAAGTTCTTTCTAGAATTCTTCCACGTTTACAACCCCTAAAGTACTCCAATTATGAAAAAATTATTCTTCCTTGTTAATAAACAAGGAAGTTCCCAGCCGAAGAAAAGTTGCTGGTATTGCATTCGGAGAGCTACGATAAACAGAGCGCGTCCGGTATGGGTTAAATCAGAATTTATCAGTTCATATTAAACTTTGAAATTATCTTAAAAACCGCCATAATCTTGAGATCTTTTTTTACCACATGGAGGCTAATCTACCTTACCGTTACAAAAGATTGCTCTTGTGAAACCCATGAGAAAAGTTTCTCTCACTTTTTTCCTAAAGAATTACATTTCAAGCACAACAGCAAATGAGCGAGTAGGGCTCGCCCAGTAAGACAAGATCATGTTGGCAATTTGTGATTAGGTTGCAAAGCGTTTGCTGGGAATTTTAAAAATCCAGGAGTCGTTTGTAACTTTTTGGAAATTTCTGTTCTAATCAAATTTAAAAACCAAAAAATTACTCTTTCGTCGAGATGCCTAACAATAGTCCACTGAATGAATAGTATGCAACAGGTCAAGTCCATTCGAAATTCCGCAAACGTATAAAAACGTTTAATATTTCGACAACGCATTTCGGAGCAATCAATGGTGAGCATTACTGCAAATTACGTCAAAGTCGAAGGCATTAAAATTAGAACTGTAGCGCAAAAGTTTGCTTGCCGGTAGATGGCATACCCACTCAAGGTCTCCGTGGCAGAAAGTTATCCCTACAATAAAAAAAAGCATAACGCTTTCGGCGCTGATCAATCCCTGAGGGATGCACTGTGCGTTCGACTTCATTAAGCGCCGTTCGGAGGTGATTGAATGCATAACTGGCCTTTACAATGACTCGCGGTGGCCTACCGATGTATCGAGCCAGTGCTGCTATCCTCCCAGACAAATCTAGTACCAATTTGCCGGCCCCGAGGAGTGGAAGGCTTGGTGGGCCATGGACGCGTAGATCGATTCCACGTGTGTGTGGCAGGGCGTATCCGACCACTATGCCACACGCCCCACTACCCCTACAATAGTGAACTAAAATCAGTTGATTGACGCATAACGTCTGAAATGCATTATGTGTAATGCGCGCATGGGAAACCAAATTTGAGCAAATGCAAAACTCTCCCATGCAGTATTCAGTGTTTTTCCTCCTACACAACTTTTTTGGAAACGACAGTCCGATTGTTTAAATAAGCCAAAAAAGGAACCAACATCTTTTTAAATTGAGCACCTCCGATGTGTTATGTTTCAGATGTGATTTAAAACGGTAATTTTTTTCCGAATATTTGTGGGAAAATTCCCTTCCAACAGTTTATCGCCTCATCGTCGCTAGGAGGTGTTCCTGGGTGTCAGGCTGCGATGTAGAGCCCCCGGATTCGTTCTTATGGCAGGGTACTCCAGGCAGAGGAAGAGGACAGAGTTTTCATCAGGAAGCCTAGCTCAGAGTAAACCAATACCAGAATCTGTTACCGTCCTGATACCAAACTAGAGGCGCGGTGGCAATTCTCCTTCTGATCCACAAAGGCGGCTGCTGCCTGTGGTGGTGACGACCTGGGCCAGACTTTGGTCTAGCTGACCTCGGTACTCCAAGGTTCCACGATGGCTAAACCAACAAAACTCCGAAAATGTGGAGATTATGCTGGAACCCGCACAACAAGTATGGACGGGCCATCTAAGTAACAAAGTACTAAGTATGAGCAAACTCAGAAAAAAAACGTTGGAGCAAGATAGATGGGAAGCTAAAATAAAAGGATTTCACCATAATAGAATTAGTATGAAGTGTGGCAGTAATTTCCCTTCAAGTAGTCTGCTAAATTTTCGTTGTTAGCAATTGCGGTTTGCAAACAAAAGCGGTGTCAAGGTGTTACGATTCGAACTAAAATTTCAAGTAATCCACTATAATGCAGAAAGTCGATAAGTCTCACGAAAAAGCAAGGTAGCGCTGTATATATCTTGGTGAAAGCATGGACGTGCTGCGAAGATAAGGAAAATGATCACATTCAAATCACTTTAGTCTAAATAAAAAGCACCAGATAATTAACTCATCGGTAAGCTTCAGTTACGTTAGTGAGCCGCACAATGAGCAGTTCACGATCGTGGTCGTCATCGAGTAAACGAAGTTCAGGAGGCTCACGGCGAGGTAGGCCGGCACTATGTGGTAGCTTAACTACTCAAACTTCGTTATTCAGATTTATTCAGATCCCTAGGCATACTACGCATTTTAAATAAAGGAGAAAATGAAATCCTTCGTAGAAAACGGTGGAATCCAATAAATTGGTCCATCAAAACAAACTTTTGCCACAAAGTTGAAAAGTTTCGATAAAGAAAACACTTTAAGCCGTTCCTGTTCTACATTGAAATCAAACTAATCTAGCAGAACGAATCTCTCGAGCACGGTCGCTGGGTTCGCCAAGGATCAGCCCTCCTTCGGCTACGCAATCGAACGACCTTCTTAAAGTCACAATTAAAAGCGTGATGGAGGGAGTTCATGGGGTGAGACCGGAGCTCTCAATGCTGTTAACCGTTATGATGAATCAGGATTGGAAAATTCTTTGCGAGCACTCTAAAACAGGTATTTTAGGCAAAAGTGTTAGTTCCGTCAAGCTGCAACGTCTCCGAACTGAAGACCATCGTAGCGGACGCAACAGATGTGTCTCCTGAAAAACAGCTTCTGCTCTACAACAACAAAGAACTCAAGTTATTTTTAGTACTTATACACAGCAAATCCGAAATCATAGCATTATCGTAACTTTACTGTAATACATTCGCATTTTGGATAGAAACAACCTTCGAGGTGCTTAAAATGGCGCTTTTTAATATCAACTTAGCTGTAGGACAAGCCCAGCAGCCGAATAACCTGGTAGGGTTCAAGGACGCAGAAGATTTTTGTTGGCGGAGACGATGATATCTTCCTCTCGCTCCCTTTCCTATTTAAGACTTTTTAAGTTCAGTACAGGCTTATTTTGAAACGATAGATGAGGATGGACAATATGAAGTGTTTAAAGGGTCATTTGTCGATCTGTCAATGGAAATGCTTCGACTCCAATATCACCCTGACCCCGCCTCTGTTTTTTTTCAATAGTCGTTTTACTACTGGCCGCTGATAACAACGGTGGGAGTAATAGAGCATTCTTTAGAAATAACGACGAATCTATACAAAATTATGGAATAACTTCCGACTGCACTATTACGATGAATGTTAAAATGAACACTGGCTCAAAAATATCAAGGTATGACGATTTGCCAGAGATTACGGTATTCATTAGCATAACACCTGTTGCTGAGATAATGTATTAGAGCAGGAAGTTTGGAAAAGAGCGGCCTGTTCAACAACAGCGATATATATATTTCAATCTGCAGATTTTAAAGACATATCCCCTCTACAGTTCGTTGAGTTAACAAGAATCAACTTGTTTAATATGTTTGAAATCGACTGTATTTGACATTTGCTGTGAAAAATGAAACAAGGACACATAACCACTTTCGAGCTAGGAGATCAGTAACGAAAACGATTTAGACAACCGGCGAGCGTGAGCATGCTCTTCTTGCCACTGGTGATGCAACAGGGAAGCATCTCGAATTTGCGGAACTACATTAGGTCGATGACGAGCGTGGCTGGGTGACTAGCAGTTCCATTTTTGAACATTCTTAACGAGTTAGGAGTTGATTCGTAATATGTTAAATGTTTGATTAACTGGAACGAATAAGCAAATAGAGAAGTTTCAAAGCGCCTCATTGATATTTTAACTTTCGACTCCTTCTCTACGCTCCGGAATATTAATAGAAAAGATCTACGCCACTATTCAAAAACCACAGTGAAACTCGGAAATCACGACAGATCCTTTAGACGACCTGGCAACCGTGGAAAACTGGAAGAATCTAAAGAGGTGACGACTACGTGGTCGACTGCGAAGCAGTTGGAACACGAAGTCACGAGAAATCGAATGAAGGTGGTGCAAAAGTTTCTGAGAAAGACGAAAATGAAGGAAAGAGGAAATAGTAAAAAGACGGGGTTCACCTTAATAACCTTAACTCAGGCTTACACACATTCTCAAGTAATTGAAGAAATCTTAAGAACATTCTAGCGTTTAATGCGCACGCGAAAGAACAAGAAATTTCCGTCAGATTCGTCCTCGAGTACAGAATCTGTTTCATCGTACAAGTAAGTGTTCATTCAAGGTAGAAGTTCTCTCCAGCACTCTGGCATCGCTCAGGACAATGTTCGAAAATGTGTGTGACACATTCAGACCACCTGCAGTGAGTCCTCTTTGCTCCACGACTAATTCGGACGCATCGATGTCGCAAGCAAACGATGGAGAGATTACTGAAAAACAACTGCAGGTCATAATTCTTCTTATATCCTAATAATTGATATCATTTTCGCTTCACTTATAACTCGTAATATCATATATTAACCTCGTTCACGTAGAAATATTCCGAGTGAAAGATATAGTGAAGCATTAAAAAGCCTGACTATATTAATACAAATAATGTTATCAACGTCGTTGGGCGCGTCTGGCGCAGTGGTTGGAGGCGGCACAGCGACATACACGTGGAATGGATCCCCGTGCCCATGGCCCACCAAGCCTTCCATCCCTCCGGGGTGGGCAAATTGCTACCAGGCTTGTCTGGGAACATAGCAGCATTGACTCGATACATCGGTAAGTCGGTGCGAGTCATTGTAAAGGCCAGATATGCATTCAATCACCTGCAACGATGCTCAATCAAGTCGAATGCAAGGCGCATCCCTCAGGGATTGATCAATGTTGAGAGCTTTATCCTTTATCCTTTATTTTAATGTTATTAACGAGTAATATGTAGCGAAGGGATTCAATAGCGAGAAACACGTGCACACACAATCAGAGGTTCGACCGCTCACCAGGTTGCTAGCCTTTCAAAATTGTGTAGCAAGAAAACTATTTAATTTCTGTTACTTATTTTATACGACCCGTCTTCACATCCACTGTGCGGATCCCAGCACTTCCCACATATTCCTCGTTTTCTCGTATCCATTATTCACGAAGTCTTCCAACTTTTACGTGTACCTTTGGCATCTGCTTGAGGAATCTTCATTTCGTCTTGGATGTCGTAGAATGCTGGACAGGCGATTCTCCCTGGAGTCCTGTGATATCCTGTCTGGAGCGTTCCTTGTTGGACTACAGAGAGTGAATTTTTCCCGGAAAAGTGCGGCACCAACAGACCTCGGTGGAGTGAGAGGTTTGGAGAGCCTGAGGTGGGACCGAACCAGCACTACGCTCGTAATGATCCGCATCACTACCACTGTGCTACCCATTCTCTACGATAGGAATTAGCAGCTAATAGTTGAAATAACGTTAACGTTTAGAGCCAGAATTCGTCGTATTTTCCCTCAGCAATCGCGAGGTTGTTAAACAGCATACATTTACTTCCACAGAAAAACAAAATACAATACAACAGTAGTTGACGTTTCGGCATTACCGCCTTCTTCAGAGCCCGGAAGGGTACACTGATATACAATCTATTAAGCCAAACGTTTCGATAACACATACGAAAATATGGGGATCTAAATGGCAGTCATATGATCAACAGTTTCACGAAAAAACCCATCGTATTCACGTGCCTTCCACTGAGGAAGAGCCGCCGATCAGTCGCATATGGTTGGCGACTGCACCTCCCTACATCAACGATCGATGCGAAGGCACGGGGCGAGATCAAGTGTGATCTCGGGGCATTCCTCTCTGCTGTTCATTAAAGGGTTTCTGGTACTTATCCAAAAAGCCTCTAGAAGTTTGTGTGTTGTTGTTTTGGCATCCTGTGCGAGTACAGTGACTTTTATATCGAAATCGTCTCCGCTATGCTTTTGTATCCTATGCGCCCGTAGTGGCTTGCCTTGTCTTGCCTTTCGTTTGCCATCTAGGTGTTCTTTTATGCGGATACATAAATGTCTGCCCGTTTCGCCAATATATTCATCTCCGCAATTGTTACACGAGATCAGGTATATCGTACCTGAACTCATGCAATCACCGTCCTTGCCAAAAGGGCAAATTACGCAATTTTCTGTTTCACACAGATGGTCATACAGGCGGTTAGGAACTAATTGGCGACGTAGAGTAGCCGGTGGTATTTCAACTATCGCTACCGATTCCTCTAGACCTGCCCTTCTTAAGCATCGTTTTATAGCTACGCTTACTTCATCGCTTATAAAAGGCAACATAAACGGGATTTTTTTCGGCCAAGTGTTTGGTTTTGGGACGTCGCTCTCCTTTTAAGCTTATCTCGTCGGGTTACTATTTCGTAGCCATTGGATATGGCTGTTTGCCGAGCCAAATCGCGCGATTCCTCCCTTAATTCCCTCTTCGTGCACGCTGAGGTGGCTGTTCGAAACCTGTTTCTCACAATCACCCTCTTTTTGTGTGAAGGATGAGAGGAGAGGAATTGAACGAGGATGTTTTTGTTACTTGGCTTTCGGTACCACTTTGTCATGTTACTGCTACTTGATAAGTTGACTCGAACGTTAAGAAATGGAGGCCAGTTCTCTTTCGGTTTCACCCGGATGAACTTGATGTACTCAGTCTGCTCATTCAATAACTCAAAGCATTTATCCATCTTCTCTTGAGTAGAGAAAATGACAAAACAGACATCTATGTATCTGCAGTAGAGTAGCGGCCGGAGATCGACAACGGGGGCTTCTATTCTAGGCATGAACGCGGTGGCAAAACTTGACGCCAACCGCTGTCCCATTGCCAGCCTTCTCGTTTGCGTGTAATATTTCCCAGAGCATCTGAAGATCGAGAAGTTTAGGCACTTTTTTAAGAGAGCCATGAGCTGCTGAATAGACAAGCCATGCATATGCATACCTCTTTCATGTTGAACAAGAAGTTCCTGGATGGCTTGCATTGCGAAGTCATTCGATACGCTAGTATATAGCGCGGAAACGTCGAAGGGCTCCATTACGCACGAGGTATTAGGAGACGCGCTACGCAGACGTTCTAGGAACATTTGGGTGTTCGTGACATGAGCTGGTATATGGGTAAGCAGCTGGGTTAGTATTAGGCTTATAAACCATGTTATTCTACCCGTTGGCTCGTCTACACAGCTGATAATGGGTCTAACCTTGAAAGGTGTTGGGTTGCTTGACGCAACATCACCCGCTGATACTAACTTGTGTGTTTTAATAAGTAAGTATAAAACGGGACACGTTGACCTATCTATTTTATAATGCGAAGTGACAGATTGTTTTAAGCCTGCTGTCTTTGCTATTTTGACCCATTGGCTGTTAATTTTTCGGTATTGTCTTTTGTATTCCTTTTCACATGATGGGCGATAAAGTGGACATCACTAAGATGTACCTCCGTTATCTCAACACCTAACTGGCGAGGAATAACTACAAGCTGTCCCCCTTTATCGCTAACTGTTAGTCTAATGGTCCTTGAATTAATTAAATCTCTAATTTCTCGCAGACCACATTTTTGTGCGGCTGCAAAGTGGAGACAAACTTTCTACCGCGATAGTAATTTAGGGTTTTGAGAACGTCGTCCGAAAACATGCGAAATTTCATATCAACTTCTACGTTAGGGTCCTGCTGTCTAAAAAACGCTCTAGGAAAAGGAGATAGCGGTAGTGTCGCCACTCCTTGACTTTCCTTTTTATTCAATATTTCCTTAGCATTGGCCTTATATCGGACTCCATTTTGAAGCTCATAGAAACTGCATGCGATCCTACGGTTGCCTTAGAAATAGGTTTTGATGGTGCAAAGCTTGGGCGCAATTTTAATAGCGAGCACGCTCTCTCAGGTATTGTCATACCCCCAAGTACGGTGACCCTGGATTTTCTTGGTCCATTATCAACCCTATTTTGACTTCTATCATAAGTGTAAATAATTTCTTTTTGGTTTTTCGAAGCCGAGATACGCGAATTACCCAAAAGATTCTCCAACTTTGCTTGTAGAGTTATTTTGGCATTAGACCTAGTAAAGTCGCATATCATTATTGACCCACCAACTATTCTCGTCCAAAGGTGATCCTCTAAATGCAAAGAACAAAAATGTTCTTTCGACACACACTTCTTCATTCTGGCGTACATTTCGTTTCGTTTGCTTCGTAGTGTGGCTCTGAGTAAGCCCATTTTGATGCCTCGTCCTTGTTGGCTATCCTCTGGTTGACCGATTTTGATATAAAAGTTACTATCCTGGCACAGGATGCCAAAACACCAGCGCGCGTTTCTTGAAGCTTCAGGGAGGAATGCCCCGAGATCACACTTGATCTCGCCCCGTGCCTTCGCATCGATCGTTGATGTAGGGAGGTGCAGTCGTCAACCATATGCGACTCTGATCAGCGGCTCTTCCTCAGTGGAAGGCACGTGAATACGATGGGTTTATTCGAGAAACTGTTGATCATGTGACTGCCATTTAGATCCCCATATTTCCGTATGTGTTATTGAAGCGTTTGGCTTAGTAGATTGCATATCAGTATACCTCTGAAGCATATCTTTCAGGCTCTGAAGAAGGCGATACTGCCGAGACGTCAGCTACGGTTGTGTTGCATGTGTGTTATTGTATGGACCTAAACGTATGCTGTTTAACAACCTCGCGATTGATGAGGAAGAAAACGATGAATTCATAATCCAGTGCCGAGGTTAATAGAAAGTCGAACCTGGGAACTATTTAGAGCCAGATATTGTCGAATTCAGATTCTTGACTTTGCAGGTGTTTTTCGACCCACCGGAATCAGTAGAAGAGATGATGATAACTAGTTCAGCAATGGTGATGCCACCGGCGAATATGGATGAATTGATGAACATCAAAGCTAAGCGCAAAGAATCTGCGAAGACAGTTTGCATGGTAACGAATATTCGTAAATGTCCACTTGTTTCGGTTTTCAATTATGCTTTAAAATTGGAGCACGAAAAGGGTGATGGTTAGACCAAGGTTTGTAAGGGCATAATTAACGTCTTCCTGAGTGGTGCCTTTACGTCACACACGTCTTCAGTGGCGAATTTCCTTCTTCTGGAAGAATGAATTCCTTGGAACATACGTCCTGGACAAACAATCTCACAGGATTGTTTCCATCCTCATTTTTTTTCTCATACTCTAAGACTTTCGACTCTTCGCTGTCGCTGGCCATTGCTATTGTGGCACTGAGGTTTACAGAACAAATTTGTAAAAGCATTTATCGCTGCGGATTGCGTTCTCTACTAAATAGTAACAGAACTAGTCCAGTTTGAGCTCATTAGCTGCTCCAGGCGGTAAGTAGTGACTGCTAGTGATGATCTGATGGGTGTGTTGAGGAAGGAGGATGACCAAGCGAGGAGAAAGGATCGCATAGGAGTTGAGAAGCTGAATAATTAAGGTATGGGCGACAATGTCTATGCGGCCAAGATCTCTCCTCTGCAGAGGACGATAAAGGTTTCATGATTGCTTGATCGGGTTCTAGTAACTTCTAACTCGAGATTTAACCTCCTCTCATCGGTTGTCTCATTGCCTAACGTCACAAAGGAGGCATTCAGGCTGCAGTACTCCCAGGCTGATACATTGCTGGTTGGGTAAATTGCTTTTCCCTGAAGTCTTAATCAGCCTTGCTAAGGCAGCTATATATTTGCTGTAAAATTAACCTTACGAAAGCTTTGTTTTGGCAGCAACTCATTCGATTAGTCATATTGCTGTCTGATTCGAGTACGATATTTGTACTAAATTCAAATGTGTAAGCACGAAGAAAGGAATAGCCGACGCGCGTGAGGACTATGCTAGCAGCCGAACTCTGTTGAAGACTTTTCCTTTAGCAGTCTTCTCGACAAAAAAAGGTATAGTGATATTCGTGTCTTTTGAATGACTGGCAACTAGTGCGAGGTTTTAATGAGCGGCTCAAACACGTGAAGCTTATTGGTTGTAGCTTCAGTTAGTCGATGATCAACAGAACATTAGAAAATGCATGTGACCCCGTTCACTGAAGAAGTCGCTTACGCCAGAACGAGTCAAATAATACTTACTTCGGTCAAGTTGGTTTGGAAGTTCGAAATCAGTTGAAATGAAATCAATTGCTTCCGAAGAAGAAGCAGTTCAAATCAGACATCTAACGACTACCTTGCTACCTCGAAGCGGTGCTTCCTAGTGTTCTTTACTCTTCCATCCGCTTTCAAGGGAAGCCGTCAAACTCTTTCTTAGTTTGAGAGACCGTGCTGTGGTACGGACCGCCGTTGATCATTGTACATCCAGCCACGATGAGGCTGTAAATAGTAGAGAACATAGAGTATCCAAGTCAAAATGCTTATCTGAAAAAGAACTTTATATCTAAAATGGACAGAAATTAAAGGATGATACTCTTTGTCTTGTCTTCGAGAAAAGTGCTTATTTAACGAATTGCTCTTCCCTTTTTTTGAAGAAAAACACAAAGAGATACCTCAAATTGGCTCTCCAACCAATTTCATGGATGCTCTTCGCAGGATAATATCAAACTGTACTCTTATAAAACATTGAAAGCAGTAAATTAACGTTGTTCAGTTCTGTTTTCGGAAAGTAACCCTCCCTGAACAACACATCCAGTGTTTGTGTAAGCAGATTTTCTGCCGAAAACATCGTCAACCTTCTGCGCATTACTGCTCCATCGACTATAAGCAGAAAGGAAGAACTAAAATCACCAAGGTCAAGCACTCTATAGCATTTACACGGTACCTATGACTACACTTCAGAAACACAAAAGCACAAGCATTCGTTTTTCAGGAAAATCCAAAGATTCCTCATGGTGGTTACCATAAGGCGAAGCAACAGTGACGTGTTTTTAAAAAATCGATTTGATGCCTGTTCTAATGTAGAATCAAGAATAATCGGTTAAAGTTTTACTGAACACCTGAAACGATTGCTGCTTTTCCAAAAATTATATAAGAACAACGTGACAGTAGATTTTCCTATTTGCCTTAGAAAGATAGTATAGGAACTAAAATCGCGTGGATCTGTGGAAAATGATTGGTCTCGCAAAGGTGGACCTCTGTCAACAAACAGTTGTGGTAACACAGATAAATATTGGGCCCGTTTTCTGTTACAAGGACATACTTTTACCCTATGACAAGTGAGGGCGCTGTAGCACAGTGGCTGATGATGTAATGCAGTGCAGACTGGATCACTTTCTAGTTCAACTTAGCAAACTGGGCTTACTAAGTCTTCCGTCTCACATAGGTCTGCCAGAGTGACAGTCGACTTGTATGGGAGGACAGGAACACTAATTTAATAAACAGTAGGCTACTACCAGTACATTTAGGCATAGGCGAGATATACACATTTAATCACTACGATGCTTTATGTATGACTAAGACTTACTCGGTATTTGTCTCAGGGATTAATCAACGCCGAATGCTTTATTCTTTCATGTATTCTTTCTTTGATGAGGTTACACAAGCTTTTTTTTCTTTACAGAAAGTGGAAGATTGCAACTGACTTTCCTGTGTTTACTGATTGCTGATTGCTGATCACCGACTAGATGGTTTTGGACGTGCTTGATAACAGCTCTCAAGATCAACTTTCTATTAACTTCGGAACTGGGTTATAAATGCTTCGTTTTCTTGTTTAGCAATTACGAGGTTGTCATACAGCATCCGCTTACACAAAAAACACATACAACACAACAGTAGCCGACGTTTCGGCAATATCGCTTTCTCCATAGCGTGGAACGGTATATTGATGCGTAACTTACCATGCCAAACGTTTCAATAACACATACAAAAAGATGAAAATCTATTTGGTAATCACATGCACATTCCGCTTAGGAAGAGCTAATCAGACTCGTATACGGTGGATAACTGCACCACTCCACACCAAAAGTCGATGCGAAGGTACAGGGAGAGACCAAGTGTCTATGGGCATTCCTCCCTGCTAGTCGTTGCAGAATTTTCGGCATTTATGGCGAAGACAGCGATTTTTATATCAAATTCATCTCCGCTATGGTTTCGTATCCTATGCGCTCTTAGTGGGGTATTCTCTCTTGTTTTTCGTTTGCCATCTAGGCGTCTTTTTATACGGATACATAAATGTCTGCCTATTTCGCCAATATATTCGTCTCCGCAAGTAATACAAGAGATCGGATATATCGTGCCTGAGCTCATGTAATCGCCGTCCTTGCCAAAAGGGCAAATTACATAATTCTGTAAATTTCACGTAGAGAGTCGGTTAGAACTAATTTGCGTCGTAGAGTATCCGGTGGCATTTCAACTTTCGCTACCGATTCCTCTAGATCTGTCTTTCTTAAGTATCGTTTTATACTTAAGCTTACACCACCGCTAATAAATAACAATACAGACAAGGTTTTCTTTTGGCCAAGTGTTTCGTTTTAGAGCGTGGCTCCTTTTCTAGACTTATCTCGTGTGGTTACTATTTCGCGACAATTGGAGGTGGTCACTCGCCCAGCCAAGTCACGCGATTCCCTTTTTAATTCCCTCTTTGTGCACACAGAGGTGGCTGTTCGAAGAAAAATCAATGTCACTAACAAAACATTCAAACAGTCAAGTAAATGGGTAGGTGAGAAATCTAGTGTTTTCCTACGGTTTGCTTCCGAGTAATCAAAGGAACACTTCTTGTTTACCTAATAGAACGAATGGATTCACTGCAGTTTTTTTAAAACTTTGTGGAATGACTAAAGAATGGTACCTTTCATTGAATCCATAAAGCCCGAATTGTCCTGCAGCTAATCGGTTAGTTATTTACTTCGAATAGGTGTGCTTTCAAAAATGGATTGTATTATTACACCAAGGGATTTCGTCATACATTTCACGGGTGGAGACGCCAAACTCAGTGCCTCAGATATGGCCACAATGGTGCGAAGATATTCGCAAAACTCCAAATTGCAGGTGTTTACGGTGGGGGACGAACGCGCTATCACGCTTTCCGGGACCTAACGTGCTCACCAGCACACCATATTTTTAGTTATATGTTTTCATAGTAAGTGAGCGCATATGACCAGCTTATGCGAAGATATCGCGGCAGTTGTGTGAGAGGTACTTTATTCTTTAAGTGAACGCTGGCAGTGTTTTCTAAGAGTGCTTACTAGTGAGCAAACTCCGCGTTCCAGACTTTTGCACAACGTAGTACAAGTGCTGGTCGAATGTTACTGTACGATTTCGTTGTGTTTATTTGATCTGATTAATGCAGGATATTCTGAGGTCGTTTTCACAGGCACACACCAACGCTTTTTGATAAAAGGGAAAAAATTTTCAAATAGTTCTTGGTCAATCAGCAGGATAGCGATAAGTGTATAAACGAGTTTACTTCCGATTATGCTTCTAAGTAGAAGTTTGCAGCTCTTTCGGAAGCTGCATGATCCAACTGGTGTAGCAACTTCGAAAGCTTAATAGCCATGCCAACCATCGTTGAAAGACTAGTATGTTGAAGAATCCGATCGAAATCCTAATCTCAGTAAACGATTAAAATACTAAGCTAAGAGTGGATAGCACATCAAAGCAAAGCAAGTCATCCTTTTCCAGAACTTAGGCAGCCCTGTATCATAACCGAATTCTATTACCTCATTCAAATTTTCAAGAGTTCTTCCACATTAGTGTCGATTTTTATTATCAAGCAAAAACCCTATTGCGAAGAAGCTTAAAAACATCCTACCCTCTTTAGATCGCTTTTCAACTTTATTTTTCGCGTAGATCCCTCTACGTTCTTTCTGACCAGATTTTTAACCGTTATGTTCCCTGACCGCAACTGGTGTCACATGAGTGCGGGCAAGGTATAAAATATGCTCAACGATGAAGAAAAGTTAAGCGCAGAGCGTTCGATGTTGATGAACTCCCTTGAGTTGCTTCGTGCATTCGTTAGGGAACAGTTTGAGCCTAAACGTTTTAGTGGGAGTTGAGTGCACACTTTTTTATAGGATGACTTGAAGTCGCCAGCTGACGTGTCAACTTAGTATTTTTATTCTCCCAGATTGCTCTAGGAAAATATCACCAATCTGTTAACCTCGGAGAGGTCGAGATGAAAGCTTTGTGGCCAAGACACGGCGTTGATCCATAGATTATTTGTGTTGCGGGTCACCTGTAACCACAGCGCTATACGCACCCATGGTTACTTTAGAAATGAATTTTTATGCATGAAGAAATCAGCTGGAACTAGGAATATTGATGTGAAACAAAGAGTTTTATTGATTGAGGTAATATTTTTCCACGAAACTAGTTAACACGGAAATAAATGTGTGACATTACATGTTGTGTTAAGACATACTATTATTAATTCCAAATTCGTATGAATACCAATGTCTCAAAGATTCTCTCTGACATGTGTTGCGTGACAGAAACCCGTGTACATGGAGGAGCCCTCAACTTCCACAGCACGACGTCAAATTTTTCTTGGTCAGCTCTCATCATGTACATAGTCGGATAGGTGGAAACAGTGAAGATATGGGTGGTTCAATAACGTATTCGTGAGTTGGAAAGCTGTTGGAGGAGACCTTAAAGGCAATAGCAAGACTTGATGTCGACCGCTGTCCCATCACCAACCCTCTCATTTCTACGAAATGCTTTCCAGACCATCTAAAGTTGAGCAGTTCAGCCAATGTTTCCTGAGAATCATGAGTCCCCGAATCGAGAAGACACACATGTTCATTGCTCTTTCTTGTTGCACAAGAAGCAAATAAAGGCAATATTTACTGAGCTCAACCAATCAGTAAGAGAGGTGGTGCTAGCGAACATTTAAAAGAAAGTACACCTCATGAGGCGCAGCTAGGAAAAGCAATAAATAGGAAGACAGTTAATGGAATCGCTTACTAGTCCCTAAAAGAGATGACCAACTTACCTACATGTTCGCTTGTATGAGGCGACGGCTTTTCCAGTTTCCTTATACAGTGGAAACATAAGCTGATACTTTATCACATCCTAAAAGTTGTTTATTACAGACTAGGCACTTAAATAATTTTTTCCTGAAGATAAGCATATTGTATACACATATATAAAGAACATGTGTGGCGCAATGGCCGGAGGGGTCCTGCCACACACACGCGGGATCGATCTCGGGCCGGTGGCTCGCCCACCAAGCCCTCCATCCCTCCGGGGTCGGCAAATTGGTACCAGACTTGTCTGGGAGGACAGCAGCACTGGTTCGATATATCGGTAGGCCATCGCGAGTCATTGTAAAGCCCAGATATGCACTCAATCACCTCTAACGATGCAACGATGCTTAATGAAGCCGAATGCATGGCGCATCTTTCAGGGATTGATCAACGCCTAGAGCTTCATTTATATTTAGATATATTATACATATATAAATTCATTCTACAGTGAATCGGTTTAGTGGTGTAGATCTATCAACAAAATATCCCACTACTGTGGCTGGCTAGCTGTAGACGTCTTAGAATCGATAGATTCGTCATTTATAGATAATATACGGCGAGGAATGGGTGCTGATATGAAATTTTGGTAGAATTATAATGATCCCGACGAAGAGCGCCAAAATTTACGCATTTTTATCTGCTGCAAGCTGCATTCATGGGGTGATCAACTATTAGACTCTCAATTTGTTCCCGAAGCCACGCACTAGTTTATTACCACTGCAAATGTCGTAATGCCAGAAAATAAATGAAAAGTAGACTAAGGAACAACATATGATTGTCCAAGTATTTATGTCCTGAGTTCTGCTACAAGATGAACACTGTTTTCACTGGTGATGTGGACTCCTGCATAATTCCCACTTGTTTACCTCTTGCGCAACCTTCGTCCATAGTGGTGCTCTGATTTGAACATGGTGACGACGGTAGACTAATTGTTAGAAAAAATTTAAACATTAACTTTTCCTAGATAGCTAGGTAGGCGAGATGAAATGCATCAGTGTGCGTCCGATCTCGGCTAATAAGCCATCAAAATAGAAGCTGAGTTATACAGAAGCCTACGTTCAACGTAAAGTGTTGATAAAACCAACGGAACAGCGTTGTGACCTAATAGCAAACCGCGCCCTATGGAAGGGAAATCATTCTACCCACGGCTAGTTGGTCGGTGAGGAAGTTTGCGTGAAAGTGCTACAGGGGCATTTCATTATTAGTTCATCATGTAATTAAGTATTATAGACATAGTGAGGCAACGATCCAGAAGAAATGCCACTGGAGTTGACCGAGAAAATCGCGAGAAAGACAAAAACGGTGCTTATTTCAATCCTTGGTCTTTGCTCTTCACGAATATGCTTCTGAAGTTTAGGAAATACTAGGAAATTTAAGGAGCGGATCTTGCCCAATTAAGTTCTTAAGTATCAAATCAAGTCAAACCCATTTTACATAATTGTATAGGACCGTGACATATAATGGTACATTACGATCTTCTACCTCCACTGGAATTAGTTATTCAATTGCATGTACTCGCTTCGCACTTTCAAATGAATACAAAACAACTTTCAAGTTACTTAAATCACTGTTCTTATCATTCAACCATCAGCAACTGATGATAGCCCCACATCCCAGGCAAAATCTGCCATATTCGCAAATTCGATTTGTTCCATAATTGTTCAAGGCATTCTTGATCTGCCGCAATGTTATCTTGCTTTGTTCATCATGTTCTTCGTTGTTCAACAGTAATTTTTAGCGCAAACCATCTTCACATCTAATATGTGTATGCTAGCATTTTTTGCATCTGATTTCTCTCCTCGCATCTCCGTCCACGAAATTTTCGAGCTTTTCCTTAGTGGGCTCGGCTGCTATTTGAGGATTGTCGTTTTCTTAACGAATGTCGCTGCATGTTAGTCAAGTCGACTCTCTCTGGCGTCCTGGCATAGCCCACTTAGAACAGTCCCACTTGAATTTCAGGCGGTGGACTGACTAATTTCTTCTTCAGTCGTGCAAGAAAGTGATATGAAGACAATAGATACACAGAGTGTCCGGAAATAGGGGAAGCTATTGTCCCGCCATTAGTTATTCATAACTTTTAGTTCTTAGTTGGTTACAGTAGTCTGAAAATTGGAATAAAGTAGATCGATAAAGAGCTTAGCAGATGACCTCAAACTGAATAGAACTTCAAGGCTAATCTGCTTAATTGAAAAGAAACCCTTGATAAAACACGTACTAGGGCAGAAAAGCGATGTCGTGATTGTTCTAGCTCAAACAGACAGATAAGCGTTCTAAACGCTCGTCGTCAATAATTAATCGATTAAAATTAAAGGTCGATGAAGATAGCAAACAACTTACTTTAACAAACTACTTACAAATCGTGAGACTCATTCTCCGCTAGCAGTATTTACCGGTCAGTCAGGGCAATGAGTGTACCAAGAACACCGCGAAGGAATTCTAGTGAGAGTGAGTTGTTTTGCTCGAAACTTATCGCTCACCTAGTATTTTCCATTAGGCACGCTGTCGTGTTAACCTGCCACAATTCTCCTAGTATTTCAGACCGTTCAACACGACCACGACAGACATCGAGTACGTCTCTTTCTACTTAAAAATTACTGAAGCGTTGTGAAAATAAATAGAGAAGTCTTAAAAATTTCTCATCTTATGACAATTCACATTATTATAAGAGCAGAGTCTAATCGTTGTCATACTCCAAGAGGGCATCTCAGGATGAACAACGTGGCCTTAATTCCATGCTATACCGGCTTTATTTTTCCAGAGCCTCCAACTATCATTTTCACTTTAAGTAAGTTGAACGATGTTTTCGAATTGTACCCAGGACCACATAAGCGCGTTTAGCGCAGCTTTCGGAGGCGTCCTGCAATACATATGGGATCGATCCCCGCGCATCAGGCTCACGAAGCCCTCGACCCATCCGTGGTCGACAAATTGGTACCTGACTTGTCTAGGGGGATAGCAGCACTGGCTCGATACATCAGTAGGCCTCCGCATGTTATTGTAAAGGCCAGATGTGCACTCAATCACCTCCAAGGATGCTTAGTGAAGTCGAATGCATGGCGCATTCCCCGGAGATAGATCAACCAGAGCTTTTCATCTTTCCATCTTTTACCCAGGACCAAATTCCTGTTAACGTGTACAGCACGGCGGACATTGAAAAGCAACTTCAGCGATGTGCATTGTTAAACCTAAGTTTTTCACCTTGCACACTTTTTTTATTCTATCAATGGCATGTCTTACGCAGATGTTATGCCGCTCGCAAAAGTGTTTTCTCTAAGGAAATAATTTACAAAAACTTCTTCGGAAGTCTATATTGAGGTAAAAGATTGTTGTTGCTCGTGAGTAGATAGCACAAAGAGTGTGACAGGTGTTGAGGCGCAGAAATGCCTCTGCTTGAACAGTGGAATTCGATACTTATAGAGAGCTTTGAGGGAAGAAGCCATTGATTTTGCAATCTAAAGCTTATAACCGGTGTATACTACATGTATACACCTTACAAATAACCCGCGTATATTAACTGGCTGTCAGCTAACCTGATCCGCTATGTACCATAAAGCCTCCCGTTCATTCAGTGTCGTGAATCTGACGTCAGATTTGTTTGGGATCAGTTCATCCACTCATATTCACGTGGAAACACCCTAGCGTGGCCATTAGAAGACTCTGAGAAAAAAAGAAAATTCCTCAAGCAGCAGCCAAGCTCAGACGTAAAATTCCAGGCCGCCATCTCAACATTTGTGCTACGATTGGCTTTCTCAGCTTATAGCTTCCAATGATGGGAGTTGATGAGTTGAGAGGATGGTTCCGTGGTGAACTCTGATTATCATAAGAGTTCCTATGTTATAATCTTTTCACTTCAGCAACGATATACGGCTCCGGTTCTATTGTGCCACCAATCGTAATCTACTCAGCTTCCTGCAGATGACTTGTTTCAGAAGTCCCCTTCTGTTTGCCCAACAGCTGCCTATTAGACGGATCCTTCTCTTCAGTAACTCTTTAGCAAAATGATGGGTCATCAGCGAACGATTGGATGGAGATGCATTCCTTTATTTAGCAAATAATATATGACCTCTATCACCACATTGTGGACCACGTCTTCAATTATACATAAATCTCCGTCCAATATATATCACACCCTCATAGATATAATCACATCTCAAGCATAGTTGAATTAGTCTTGACCACAATTCTCTGGTATTCTCCTTCCACTTGCTTGCCACCTAGCATAACAAACTTTAGATTTATTTCGTTTTAATGCGGTTGCTATCGTTAGAAAATGAAGATAGGTCAAACTTGCTTGTCAACTAAGCATAAACTTGATGACTTGAACAAGTGTTATCGAAATAAAAGAAGAAGAATTAGGTATAATGTTGCAACCCATGATGATCAAGCGATGAGAAGAGCTTGAGTGATTTGTGAAGAATGTTCTTAAATAGATGATGATTAATACAGGCAGTGATATGGTTCCTCCCAACACTTCACTGCCTCATCGTGGCTGGGAGGTGTTCCTGGGTGTCGTGCCGCGATGTACAGCGAGGGATTCATTCCCGTGGCGCGGTCGCCCAAGCTGAGAAGGTGCACGGTGTTTCTACCAGGAAGCCTAGCTAAGGGTAAAACAATATCAGGATCCACCGTCTTGGTATTAAAGTCTCATGGTGGTAAATCTCCCTCTGATCCACGAGGGCTGCTACTGCCTGTTGCAGTGACGACCTTGGGCAGACTTTGGCCAAGCTGTCCTCGGGATTTCAGGAAACCACAATGGCTTAACCAGCAAATCTTTAAAAAGTGGTGATTATGCTGGGGCCCGGAGAACTAGTGAGGACGGGCCGTTCAAGTATCAAGTAAGTAAGTGATATGATTGATGAGGATTCATCAAAGCGACTAGATTTGTGATAACATTCTATTAACAGTCGAATAACCTGTCAAAGAACTTGTGCGAAAAACACACTTCATATAAACACAACGATGCTGAGATATTTGCAACACTCGGGACCGCAGGTGTCTGCGGTGGAGAACGAACGTGCTATTGTCCTTATTGGAGAGTAACGCGTTCACCACCACACCGTGCGGGTCCTTCGTTCGATCGATAGAACTAGCCGAGAGACAGGTGAAACGAAGGACCCATATGGTGTTGTGGTGGGCGCGTTGTTCCCCGAAAAGGACAATAGCACGTTCGTTTCCCACCGCAGACACCTGCGATCCGGAGTTTTGCAAATATCTCAGCATTATAGTAATGGTCACAGTGTTCATTTGATAAAAGAGTGCTTCAAACAATAACCTCGGTCATATACAACAACTTTGTGACAGCTGTTCACTTTCGTTCAGTAGAAAGGACACGAAAAAATGGGGTGAACTTAATAAATGTTAACTGAGGGAGATCGCCTAAGGTGGCATTTGCTATGGTTATACTATCTCAACAGGATCCTTCACTCTAAAATGGTTTTTTCTTATTAGCTCGTCATTCCCACTAACTTTACTGCTCATTCCTTATTGAAACGCCTAAGCAACACACTTCGACAGAACATGCACAAGGTTTTCACTTCTCTTTTAGAATGCTCTCCAGTCTCGAGGTCTCCATCAAGGGGTGGAGGAAATGAATTAATCGAGTTAACTGTCAATAATGTAATGGAAGGAGTTCCAGAGGTTAGTGAATGATAAGTGAAACATGGAAATAACAAGTTAATTCACAATTTTCTCACATTGTGACATTGCAGATACAGTGTGTGAGGCTCGGCAAAGCAGTTTCTTTTATTTAACCTACAGCGATAAACGCTCAACGAAGCCAAAGAGAATCTAGGAATTTCCCCACCTTTCAGTGCTTCTTCGGCACATATGAATTTTGACGCTAAGCTACCAAAGTCCCAAATTCCTTAGCTTTCATTCCGTAATTTTAGAAGTCATAATCTCTGCCGACCATGCGTCTGACGTGAAAAAATTCAGTTATGCAACATTCAGACTCGAGTTACCGTTACCAAAGGAAGCACTATAGGCGATATAAAAACGCTTATATCTGAAGTAACCGATGTACTTCCTGAGAAGATGATACTTATGTATAAACATAAAGAACTAAAGTAAGTTGAAAAATGATCCCAGTATTTAATTTTCTGAGTTTTTGGACATCATTCAAGTTAAGCACTGAATACTACCTATAATTCACTTCGAAATTCACCATAACTGCTTAGAGGTGATAACAATCCAATTGCACAATATGGAATAAAAGAGGACTGTGAAATAATCATGAACATCAAGATGAATACTGGAAGCAGAATCTCCAGGTAATGCTAACATTTTTTGACAATATCGCACATCAGTAATGTGCCAAGTTAAGAAAACATGACAGTAAACAGGGAAATCGGAACAGTGCTTGGCCCTCAACGAATCTTCTGAGCATCTTATCTACGTCAAAGTTTCTAATAACTAGTCCCACCAAAAGCAACGTGGTTTCCTTACTCTACCTCTTGCTAGCTTTTCTGAAAACAGTTTCGATGTTCAGGAGCTTTCCGCATTTTCCTACACTTCCTATTTTTTCACAGAAATAGATTTCGTTGTTTGAAAGCGGTTTCTTAGTGATGGTTGCATGACAAGGAAGTATTTAACATAAATGTCCCTCGAATCTCTATTCTCGTTTGCAAAACTTTAATGAAATAGAGCAAAAAACCACTATTGCAAGTTTGCTTAGGCCGAATTCTGTGCTTTATATTCCACCAGCATTTCCTCAAGGAAGCGTTACTGAGTTGAGGAGTAAAATCAAATCAATGACCAATGTTCGAGGGTACGTTAGACATGATTATTATTAATAATATCATTACTACTACTACTACTACTACTACTACTACTACTACTACTACTACTACTACTACTACTACTACTACTACTACTACTACTACTATTACTACTACTACTACTGTGAAATGTTAAGTCTAAGGATTCGATTTGTTGCACGCTCATAATAGTTACCCGCCCATCTGAGTCTCCAATGGTTTAGCAGTTTTTGCTGGCTCGGAATCCATAAGTCATATTGACGAGAGTTTAAAAACTTTCTAATTTTGACATTTTCCACAAATAAATGAAAGTAAAACTTTTCTGTCATCGGTGCAATGATTACGGGAAAAGGTACGTTGAGGTGAGTTTGAGGAATTACACTGGGTACAGAACCACATCGCATCCAGAATGTCTACTGAAATACTTTCACCAACCGTTTTGAGTGCTTAAAATCTCGTTCGAACCAGTCGAACTAGCCGAGAAGGTAAAATGCTACGAAGTGTTTACAATTACGAATCGCCATTAATTCGCAAAAAGTGACATTTAAAATGGATACATGGGAAACGAAATTGACGACTTCGGCTCACAAATTTGCTTTACAAGCACCGTTTAAACGTAAGTGTGACAGTGAGAGTGGTGGTATAGACAGTGTTGGGAAAAGAGAAATAGTTTTATTAAAAGCTACAGAAAGCGCTCAATTTAGGAAAACCCGAACATCTCACTATGTTTCACACGTTTTCTAGCATTTAAGAGTTTTGAAATTTGCCCCTTTGAAGCAGCACCAAAATTCGACTTCCTCGGAAACCAAGAAGCCCAGTGGACAAAAAGCATTCGGAGTGGACGCCCGAAAAGCAGATGGAACATGAAATAACCAGAAACAGAATGAAGGTGCTTCATTTCTCTTGACAGTAGTCCGAATATGATAATACTGGATGAATGTCAATGCGCATCCGAACGCTTTCCAACAGCAAGCAAAAAATGGAGAGTGTAATCATCAATAACCTCTTCAGAATCCACAATATGAGTTCCACTTTAGTCTTTCTCATAAAATACAAAACTGTTGAAGACCGCGCAGACGTAGTTCCCATGTAGGCTTCTTCTACGTGATCTTTTTCGAAGTTCACCTTCATAGAATGTTTGCAGTACTCTATTAGATGGACATCAAACGACCCGAAGGTTTCTAAGTATTTCACTATTACATTGCGTAAAGTCGTTTTGGGATATTAAACCAGCCAGGAATTTAAAACATTCGGCATTCATTTGTATGCCAGAAGTAGTTATGTTCATTTTCTCACTTAAGTACTGATGCCTATTATCCGCTTTAAGCGTTTGATGCAGAGAAAACGCAAGAAGATCCTTAGTGATTCTCCTCCGTCATCTGTAGGATCAGTCGAAAGGTCAGCGCTTCGTATTAATTGAGAAAGGAACATCAAAATAAGTTTGATCTATCAGATATCATAAGAGATAACTATTCCTTTCTTGCCATAAAGGAATCAATTCGAGAATACCTTTCCAGTAGATCAGCTATAGACTGTTCTCCCAGCGTTTCGTCCACAGAGTTAAAGTCGGGCGAATCGAGTATTTCTGCTTCAAATTCAATTGGCATATCGGAGAGGGCAATTAAGGTATGAATCAGGTTCACAGAAAATGGTTCTGTGTTGATTTGTGAACTCAGGAACCTATAACAAAGATGTTCAGGCTTTTTTCGAGCCTCCGGAAACAGTGGTGGAGATGGAACTCAGAAAGAATCATTTTCTATTAGCTCCGTCTAACATGGAAGAGCTGAACGAGGTTAAAGCTAGAAGAGAGGCACTGTTAAAGACAGTGTGCAAAGTATGAATTCTTTAATACGTCAGTCTGAATACCTCGTTGCATAGCATACTGGTCGTTGGTGACAAAGAGGCGTTCACGGCAATCACATCAAACGATCCCCAATAGTATGAAATGCTGAGATATTTGCAAAACTCCGGACCACAGGTGTATGCAGTGGGGAACGAACAAGCCCTGTTGTCCTCACCGGGGAGCAGCACACTTCACCACTACACCATCCGGGTCCTTCGCTCTGCATGTCTCTCATGCTAGTTCTATCGATCTTTTTGCCATCAGCAATCACCCATCCCCAATAGTGTACAACATCTTCATTCAGAGATTTGGCTAAAAGAAAATCTATGCGAAAGTAAAGCTTTGCGACGCATGCTTAGGTAAATGATTGTTAAAGATTGTAAAAATAGAGAGACGTATAGCAAAAATTTGAGATTGCTAGTATCCTCTGAGAACGGATAGCCCACTTAGTACCACTGACGCGTGATAATGAAGTATAAAAGCTTTGCTAATATCTGCACGTTTGCAGATAAGTCTGGTGGTTCTCTTTGATGCTAGGCACACCAAAGAAATTCCATTGTTTTTAAGCCTTTTCTATCTGCATACTGTTTTGTAGGGATAAAAAGTGACCTCTCCATAGGATTTTCGGCTTACTGAAGACGGACCGATCAAGCATTGAAGTGTCTAAGTATAAGTATAAACGATAAACGTTCCATGACCGATGTCGACGTGATGAATGTATTTTATGTATATTTTTTTCGGATGAGTACGTCGACTTTCTAGGTGTGTAACGGCAAGCTGAAGCCGGCGGAGCAGCAAATGCCTTGTGCGTGCAGCTACGTCTTCTGCAAGCAACACCGTAAGCCGGATACTCATCTTTGCAATATCGACCATAGACAAATGGGAAGACGCAAGATAAGCAAGGTTATTATTGTTACTATTGTGTTATTGGCATCTAGTTTCGTAGTCTATTATGTCAATGCGACCTTTACACGAATAGATTGAGGTACGGTTCCTATTCGAATATATCTGTTTTTAAGGAAAATCCTAAGATGGTTTTCGGAGGGATACGCAAAGCGAAGATGACTCCACATCCATAATATTCAACAATAATCATCGTCAAAATCCATCATAAGTGGAATCAACAAGCAATTAACCGATGTTCCCATAAAAGAATTTCGATTTCATAAATATTATTGTCCGGCACTGTTTCTTCATTCATTCACGCCGATTCTGAATCATTGTTCCTATGATGGAGCAGGTTGTGTGATATTTGTTGAATAGTGAAAGTGAGTAACGAAAGGCTTCTTCCACTTAAACTTTACTTTCTTTGAAATGCTATAACTAAAACTGACAACCAATTAAACCTGTGTCGTGCTTGTAAAATTACGAAAACCTTAAAGGCACCAAAGGTATAGTATTTCTCCTAGTTTTCCTTGTAACAGCCGAAAATAAGTAAGCGCGATTGGCGTAACTCCTGAATGAGTTGATCTTGTGTTGATCGTCAAGTGACTGAAACAAGAACCAGAAATCTGTTACGGTCGGATGAAGCAGAAATTCAGTGGATTCTTCCAACTTAATGAACTAGAGGAACCGCAGTCCTTTTAATCTGGTAAATTCGCGATAACCTTGACCATAAGACCAACCTTGGTCTCATAAAGGATCTCCCTCACAAAAGCATTTAACGCCGCTTACTAGCAAAGCAACAATGCGCGTTCTAGGTAGGAAAACGAGTGTCAATTGAAGGTAAAAGTGAGGTTTCACTGAAAAGCAGGTACATCCAGAGGATAGACTTCCTGTTCTTGCGGCACCGATTTGGTTGTGAACGTATTCATTCATGCGTGCGTGTATAGAGAATTCCCCAATCAGATAGAGAATTCTCTATCTACATAACTAATACAGTCAGGAGATCGATGGAGACCGCGTGGCTGCAGCGCCGCGCGCTTTCTTTGCGTCCATATACCGTTCTAGCCATGGAGCACACTGTTCGCTTGAACGTAGCCACGCCACTAGCACTGTCATTTGGCCTAACTACCTAAGTACTGTATAGTCGGGTAATCAATGGAGACTGCGTGGCTGCAATGCCGCGCGCGTCCTCTGCGCCCAGATCCCGTTCTGGCCATGGGACCCACTGCTCGCTTGGACGTAGCCAATGGCTCCGTCATTTGGCCTGACGACGCCGTGGAGATCGCCGGGGCCAGCTTCATCATTAATTTCCTCCCGTTTGATCCTACCTTGCGAATTTATTTGCTTAGGTCACAATGATAGTACGTGTAATCCTTAGCCCTTGCATCACTGACACATTAAGGTTATCGTTGGCTTTTGTGTAATTACGTTGTGTGTGTTAACATAAGTTGAATACTTTCATTCCCCACAGATACCTCACAAACGGTTCATCGCTCTTGCGCACTTTCGCGAACGCCTTTTACATCCTTGCGTTGTGATCCGTTACAGCGTGGGTGTGTTCTCATTTATGCGAATACATGTAATCAAATAACAGGGAAGTATATGGGAGGAGGTTAGAAATCGCCTCCAACAAATAAGCTCCTCGTCCAAGCGTCACTCGAAGAGCCCTCAAGTTCAATTTATCAATTATTTCGGAACAGGGAAAGAATCAAAGAGTTCGAACTCATTGGTATCAAAATTCATTACTCACTATTAAGGTAAATTAAAGTAAATTGAAATCCAATGGCTAATGGTCGTCGTCAAATAGTAGATGTTGCTTTGATGAACAAATCATTTAACTCGAAAGACCGACTTTCTATGAACCTCGGCATAAATAGTTGATATATTTATTTATGAGATCTTATAAACTGATCTTCTTAAGCTGACGCGAGGTTGGTACAGATCTTCGTTGTCGTTGTCGTTGTTTTTGATGTTATTGATCGATGGCTGACGTTTCGGCGACTTCGCCTTCCTCAGCGCCTGGACGTCTTTTATGTTAGAATACTTTTTATTATTCGGTGGATAGACGCCATATTGAACAGAAAGGCCACTCACCGTGATGTTACGTGCGAGAGCGGCCCACACGTAGTTCACGTGGAGTCGCGAGCAAGACACGCCCCGGGGTCAAAATATCATTTTGAAATAGGGCGTCAAGTCACGCGTGATAGTGAGGTGTTCGTCCTTCCTGTTCATCTTTGGATTTTTGAAATTTATCCAAAACGCCTCAAGGGTTTTGCGCGTTGATGTTTTTGATTCCTGCGCTAGAATCCGCACAGTCACTTCAAAATCATCGCCGTTGTGCTTTTGTGCCCTATGCGTACCTAGAGGAGTGTTTAGGCGGATTTTAGCTTTTCCATCTCGATGTTCTTTTATGCGGACACAAAGTGGTCTACCAGTTTCCCCGATATATTCCTCGCCGCATGCATTACATGAGATCAAGTATATTATACCTGAACTCATGCAATCCCCGTCTCTCCCGTTAGGACAGATCATACAGTTTTCTTAGCTGCACAAACGATCATAGAGACGGTTTCGAACTAACAGGCGGCGTAGGGTATTATGATTAGAACGTACAGTGAACGCAGACTTGCGTGCAAGTCTTCGATAAAAAAATTGATCGCGCAGGCAAGAAGGATAAGGTGCGATGTCATCAAACTGCACCAGCCGAGAAGACACTGCCCCTCTAACAGTACTATATCGAAGAAGAACTGCTCTGTAACGAGACACAGCACAAGAATATGAAGAGCGTTCGCGGAAGTGAGTAAGAGAAAAGGATTGCTTATAAGGTATCTCAAACTTGGCTAACTGAACCTTTATTCGTATATAAACGCCATTCACACAACAATACCATGAGATCTGTAATGTATGTACAACAAACTACGAGTAAGGTGGTTCAGTGAGTTTTTACCTAATAGAATGCATTAACACACACAACGTAATTACACGAGAATCAACGATAACATTAGTATTAGCAATGCAAGAGCTAAGGAGTACGCGTAGTCATTACGACCAAAACCAATGAATCCGCAAGGAAAGGACGAAATTTGTGACGTATGTACAATAAATTACGAGTAAGGTGGTTCAGTAGGTTTTTTACCTAATAAAACGCGTTAACAATAGTGCACGCACAAATGTAACAGCCCACAGCGCAAGAATATGAAGATCGTTCGCGGAAGTGAGCAAGAGCGAAGAATTGTTCGTAAGGTACCTGTGAGCAATGAACGTGTTTAACTTATGTTAACACACACAACGTAATTACGCGAGAATCAACAGACAACATTAATGTATCATCAGTGCAAGAGCTAAGGATATACATAGACCACTTAATACCATTACGACCTAAGCCAATGAACCTGCAAGGAAAGAATGAGCGAAAAGGAAATAATGATGGAGTTGGCGACGGCGCTCTCCACGACGTCGTTGGGCCAAATGACGGTGCTAGTGGGCGTTGCTACGTTCAAGCGAGCTGCGTACCCATCGGCCAGAACGAGACGTGGACACAAGGCACGCACGTGGCGTTGTAGCAGCGCGGTCTCCATCGGCCCATGGAATGTATTAGTTAGGTAAGTAGAGAATTCTCTATCTGATAGAGGAATTCTCTATGTGCTCCACGGAAAATGAAACAATGCAGAAAACGGTGGCGTCGGCGTTCTCGGGCACGCGCGACTACACATAAACATCTGTTTATTCGAACCACTGACAACTCGAATCGGGCGTTTACAGTTGAAGAGATGCGCTAGTTTCACAATTCCTGTCCTGTATCTACCGACATTAAACTGTGACGGAGAAAAGTCAAAAATCTGTACACGGACTACAAGAATTTCTACGCAGAACACCGTGCATTTTTAAAGGTCATTGTTGGTGATTTTAACGCTAACATTGGATCCAGATGAACGTTTGAAGAAAGTTACGTTGGAATTGTTGGATTATAACAGAACCAGGAAATGGATGAATTGCCAGAGTTCAGTATAGCGATCAAGACTATTCGAAACAACTCGCAATTCTAGAAGCACCACTCTCATCGCTAGCTTCTGGACTTTCCCAACGTAGAGTACCATAACGAAATAAGCCACGTCATAGTAAATCGAAGGCTTCGTCTAACTGATGTTACTGTTACCATAGGAAACCGCTACTTGACGGTTTCAGCGCAAATCTGATGTTTTTCGTGAATTCCACTCAGAAAAAGCTTATTCGACAGTTTTAGCGCATCCTCGACGTTGCTCGTGAATTCCGCTCAGTAAATTGCTATTTGATGGTTTAAGAGCATATATGACGATTTTCGTAAATTTCAACTCCGAAACATTTATTTGACGTTTTCTACCAGCATCTGACGTTTTTCTTGAACTCCAATCAGAAATCCCTTATTTGACGTTTACAGCGCACATTTGATGTTTTTCGCGAATTTCGCTCAGAAAACGGTTACTTGGTAGTTTCAGCGCACATTCGACGATTTTAGTGAAATCCACTCAGAAAGCACAAAATGACGGTTTTATAAGACATATTTTTCACAACGGCTTCATCGTGGCTGAGAGGTTTTTCTGGGTGTTGGACTGTGATGTACAGCCTGAGGGTTCGTCCGCTCTACAGGGTCTCCCAAGTGAGGAGTCCGGCGTTCCCATCAGGCTATCAGGAAGCCTAGCTAAGAGTAAACCAATACCAAGATCCATCACCGTCCTGGTATCAAAGTCGCATGGTGGCAAATATCTCTCTGACCCACAAGGGCTGCGACTGTTTGTGGTGGTGAAGACTTGGGGCAGGCAGACTTTGGCAAAGCTGTTCTCGGGATTTCAGAAAACCACAATGGTTTAACCAACAAATCTACGAAAAATGGTGATTATGCTGGGACCCGCACAACTAGTGAGGGCGGGCCGTTCAAGCATCTGGTATCAAGTATAAACCATAGGATGGTTTTCATGAATTCCAGTCGGAAAACGTTTATTTGCCATTCTCTATGCTCATTTGAAGTTTTTCATGAGTTTTGCCCCGAAAACACTTATTTGACAGATATGGCTCACATTCGCTGTTTGTCGTGAACTTTCCTTGAAAAACGCTTCATTGATGGTTTTAGCGCCCATTTGACGTCTTGCATGAATTCCGCTCAGATTATGGTTACCCTGTCGTTTCAGCCCACATTCAACGGTTTTCGTGATTTCCTCTCAGAAAACAACTATTTGACGGTTTGGAGCACATGTGGCGATTTTCGTGAATTCCACTCCGAAAACACTTATTTGGCACTTCCTACCAGCATTTGACGTTTTTCGTGAGTTCCGTCCAGAAAACGCTTATTTGACGGTATTAGCTCACATTTGATATTTTTTGTGAATTCCACTTAGATTACAAAACAACGTAGCTATTGTCATGCGTGCAGCATAATGGATTGAGTTGCTTTTTTGGGTTTCACATCGAGAAGTTTTACCGTAAATAAAATGATAAAGATCTCAACCTTGATCAATCCCTGAGAGATGCGCCATGCCTTCGACTTCATTAAACATCGTTTGGAGATGAATGAATGCGTATCCGGCCTTTCGATGACTCGCGGTAGCCTACCGATGTATCGAGGCAGTGTTGGCCAACCCCGGAGGTATGGAAGGCCTGGCGAGGCACGGGCGTGGAGATCGATTCCACTTGCGTCCCATGGTGCCTTCAACCACTGCGCCATACGCGCCCTTAGTTTCGCACTAGAAATGATAAGATTCTGGATGCGAAGTGGTTCTATATTTCGGACTTGTCTGTTTCGTCGCATTAACTAAACTGGTAATTACTGATATGAACTTCTCACTTTTTCTACAGGTGGAAGTCCTTCCAACGGAGTCATGACTTTGTTGAAGTCTCAACAACCTACCTACCTTCAAGACTTCTTCAACTCGACGTAGAGTTCAGAAGCCTCGTCTTCTTGTAAAATTTCCATAGCAGGTGGGCAACAGCACCGACTTCAATGACTGGTGAAACCGGTAGTGCTCCAGATTCTTGCTGTGCTTTGCGAATTGCACGAATGGGTGCATGCTCAAGTGTTAACGGGCGGCGTCTTTTTGTCTGGGCAAGTTCGATAACTCAGAGGAAGCATTTGCTCCCACTTTTTAATACTGCACTGCTGTACTGCTGTAAACAGCAAAGTTTTTCTCATAATGCCGTGTTTTGAGAGGTTAGAGCACCGTCACTACCATCCACAGAAAACGTTCTAGCACAACTATTTCAGAGCGAATTCACTCAACCAGAATTTCCCGGCGTTCATAAGAACCGAAATTGCTCAATCAGCAGTCAAACAAGCGCACAAGTCGGAAGATCTCAGGAGAATATGGAAAGAGGCAACGAACAGAACAAAAAAAGTGATGATATCTGCACAACATGCCATATTAGTTTATGCTAGAGGGTATCACTACTCTTGGATGACGAAAGTACTTGAATTTCAACTGCAATGACTAAGAGCAAATATGCAAGTAGTTTAAGCCACATAAACAACTTTTTATTTCATTCTTTACTTTATTTGATCCGTCCTCATGTCTACTGGGCGGATGCCATCACTTCTCACATTCGATTCGTTTCCTCGCATCCATTGTCCACGAAAGTCTTCCAACCCCTATGCGTGGCGTCTATTGCAGCTTAAAGTTTCCCTTTCATTTTGAATGTCGTAGCATGCTGGTACAGCACTTCTCCTTGGAGTCCTGAGATAGCTGGGCTGGAGCGCTCCGAATAAGATTGCACAGAGTGATTTTTTTCGCAGCTAAATCCCTTGCCAATATCCCGACCTAAAAGGCGTGAGAGACTTGGTAAAAACAACTATACATCTGCATATTAGGTTTTTCCCTAAAAAGGTGTACCAAAAATATTTCCAATAAACGTGTTTATCACGCTCGATGATGACAATGTTTGAAAAAAAAAGAATAAAAAGATTACCAAGAATCGTAAAAAAGGAAAAATGTTTATTTTTCAATTTGACTGATGTGGATGACTTTGAATTCTTTAAGAACTTCTAATAGGTTGACCATCGGTCATTTTCAGCTTTCTTTTTATCCTCGCCGAAGATGTTGGCATTCAAACCGGCTAATGTCTAGAAATTGAATAAGAAATTAGAAAAAGCTACGCATTCTTGGTAAGTATTTGTCTCCAGCTAACCTGGTAGTTAGGATCATTCGTACCCACAACCTTGTGCTGACCAGGCTTTTGGATATTTGGCTTACCACCTCCAAACTGCAATTGCGTGGGTTACAACATATTTAATCGTTTCGCCATGTTACCTAGTTTAATGCAGACTACCCGTTTTCTTGCTATTCGCCACACGGGACTGTTAATGGATGGTGTAGAGTCAACCCCAAACTTGTGTAATTAAATCTTTATATAAGTAATGCCACAAAAACGGCATAACGAGATTAAGTAATATGGATTTGCATGGTAATATTAATGGCATCGATGATTAAAACAGTGTGCGCTACACATAACAGTGACTACTTTAAAAGCTCAACAAACGAGGTTAATTTGGAAAAGCCTACTCAAAATTTGTGTTATGGTATGCATTAGAAAGTGTGTCAAATAAGACAGTAAACAAGCAGCTTTGCTCATACAAAAGGCCTACCTGGTTTTTAGCAGGTTTCCATCTTTAAATGATCTTTGTTTGTGTATGTGTATGTTTGTGTGTGTGTGTGTTTGTGTATATATGTGTTTGTGTACCTCTGCTTTTCTAAGGTTCCATTCTACCTTAATTAACAATACATTACTGCTTACACGAGTGCTTAAATGGCTCGCGAGGTAATTGCATCCCAAGACGTCTTCAGTTTATATATAATATTGCTCGTTTGACAGAATTTGTACTTCGAAGAACTGAGAGATCCGTGCAAGGTGTTAGACCATTGTCGCAATACCCAGATGGAAACCTTTGCAGTTAGGTGGAGGTGGCCACTATATTTTCTTTTTTGGTGAGACGAACCACGTAGCATTACTTATCGATACCTATCGATAGAATTATGAGTTGAAATGTCAAAGTCATTCTCATTTGTGGCAACACAATCGGAGTGTGAATTCCTCGCAATGGATATGTGGTAACATCACTCAGGTAGCCACAATGAAGTCGTGCCCCATTGACGAGTAGGGATTTTTAAGAAGTTGAGAAAAGGTTTCGAAATAGACAGATAACTTTTGTCCTAGCAATTAGCAAAACATTTCTTCTATACAGTTTCACTGCTACAAAATAGATTTCGCAAAGGAGCAGTGATAAGAAAAAAGTTTCTATCTAGTCATTTCCGATTTTTGTAAACAAGATAGAATGCTGGAATTTCCCGAAAGTATCACACGAAGGTCAGACTCTACCACCACCTATTACGTCAACCAAAGACTCGATAGAAAATCAATTTACTGTCTGCATCTCAGTGAGATTTATCTACCTAGAAACATTCATGTTACTACCACATTACCTGTTTAAAGAAAACAAGTTGTTGTCGTGATATAAATTGTAGTTTTAAAAATTTTGAAAGCTTAGAATTTAAGGTTCAAAACGGCCATTTCGACAAATCTAATTCCACTCATTAATTCTTGGACGTACGCAGCGCGAACAGGGCGAAGGAAGTGTTAATGAATGCGTGATGCGAAATTAGAAATTTTTCTGGTGGCTTTCGACTTTGAACATGGCGGAGGTTGCAGGGGTCGTTCTGCTGCTGATGACCATGAGCTGAAGGCTTGATGGAAGCGGATCTATACAAACTAGTCGAGAACTCCCAGAAGATCTCGGCTCAAGCAGCACAACTACTTCGGAGCATCGAAAAAAAATTTGAGGTCGAAGAAGGTCGACAAATGTATACAAATACGAATCGAATTACAATCAAAGGAATTCTCGCTTTGAGTTATCGACAGCTCGTCCTATGAGAAATCAGGCTGACTAGTTTTCCAACAATGTTATGATTTCTGATGAAAGAAGGTTGGTTTATGATAAATGGCGACTACTGGCTGGTTATCAGACCACAATAAGGCTTCGTAGCACTTCCTAAAACCATGATTACACTCAAAGCTCATTGTGAGAGTTTAGAGGCTTTGTGTTGGTCTAATCCATCATAAGTTCCTAAATTCAGGTGAAATGATGGCGACAACGGAGCTCCAACTGAATACACCAGGAATTACAACGGTTATGCACCGCACTGGCCAACAGAAAAGGACCAAGCGTTCTTCACGACTGTGTGCGGAAGTACGTCATACAACCGACGCTGCAAACGTTGAACGAGCTGGGCTACAAAAGGGTGCCTCATCCGCCATAGTCACCAGACCTCTCGCCTACCAGCTGTCGCTTCTTCACACATCTCTACTATTCCTGTGCAAGAAAACTTCAAAAAACATGGCACAGCTGGAACTTGATTAACACTCTCGTCACGACGCTTAATCTCGGGTTTTTTGCGGACAGGGCAAGGTATAGTTTCTAGGACATGGACTTGGTGGTTTTTTGGAAGGAAAAACAGTATTTTTTTGATAATTAAAGAACTTCACAGGTTGTGGACATGACAGGATTGTAGAAGAGTCTTTGGGCCACCGTTTAAAAATAATATTTACGACGCTATTTTCTACATTTTACCATGGTTCGTTATACGAACACACTGCCGTCAACATTCGGAAGTGTTTCTCAATTCATGGCTCTTTATCTTAGTACTTTCTGCACTCGCAAACTATACGATAGTTGTCATCCACTATGACAAATACAAATGAAATAGTAGTCGATTAGCACTCGAATATCTGGTTAGTGAACCATTCGGAAAGTGGTTTCCTGTATATTTCCAGTTGTAGAATAGAGTTTTTCCAGAAGAACGCAGAAAATAACATCTGTGTTCTAGGAACTATCAAATGACTACAAAAGGTGTAGGAAAATACTGTTGTGTGTTAATAAAACCATACGAGTCTTCTTCATAGAAGGATCTCTTGCCGGTTATTGACGAGACAACGTGGAACGTTATTAGGTGGCGGAAAGGGTTTTAATAGCGGACCAGAAGCGATTATTGCTCATATGAGGCGCAGATGAATCTAGGGAATGGACTCTTGGTTTCTGCTGCGCCGAATTGGCAAACACGCTGTGTATTTCCGAGGATGTTTTCATGCATGGGTGCATGGGTGGACTCTCTTTATGCGGATTGTGTTCCACGAGTGTATTCGGCCAAAAGCTTGCAACGAAGTGACAAGGAAGTATGTGGGAGGCGATTAGGAGTCACTTCCAACGAATAAGCTTCATATCTATTTTCGCAGAGACACCCAAGCTACTCGTGAGTGTACCCATCCCCGTGTACAGAGCTCAGCAAGATATACATAGATTTGAAAAAGCTAAACACAGTGCCGAAGAGTCACGGGAACGTTGGCTAGGACGAATATGGAGAGGCTGCTAAAATCTCCCATTCTAAGCTGCCTAAGTCGCAAAGAACAAAGGTGAAGATCTCTACCTAAAGTGGACGCATACTTGCACCTGATAGTGTTCAGGTAGTGTTTATCTGGACTAACGTAAAGCATGCGAAGACCAACGCAATGGTAAAACGGACAAACCACTACGTGTCCATCTAAAAAAACATGTAAATTTAAACTTGATTTGAACACTCCACTCGCATAGGACGCGAAAGGCATAAAGGAGAAGATATTTGAAGTAAAAGTCATTATCCTGTCTCAGGAATCTAAAACACCTGCGTGTGAGACTCTTGAAGCGTTTTTGATAAATTCGGAAAATCTAATAATGAACAGAAAATAGGAGTGTCAGGTGGCACAGGTGGTGCAGGTTGATAAAATCAACTATGGAAAAAAATGGAGCCTGTGGATGTCATACTGACCACTGTCGCAAAACCACTATGACACTTATAGGTATCCATTGTCGTGAGAGTGTTAAACGGCCTCGTTAGCTCCAGACTTCAGACTTTTAGCCACGAGAACAAATAACCCCACTTCTATGTAAAAATATGTAGACTTTATTGGCCCTACTTCGATTAATAAAGCCTATTTTAAACTGAGACATGCCAGTTTAAGGGTACAGTCTGTAATCCATCACTAGTTTTTGAACAGCTTGGTAGAACTACGAACGAGTTTTCATTCAAGCTTCCTCCAAATTTGCTCACCTTTGGTTTAAATACGTCATCATTGTTTAATCCAGCCAATGTTTGATAATTCGGATCAAATGTTGCCACCTTCTTGAAGTCTTTGGGAGGCTTGATATTAAGACCGCCGCGTTCGCCAAATCCTTCTCCTCCGACACCCTAACATGTAGGTTAAAGAACAACTTATTTATACTAGGGTCTCGATCAATAATATTCAAAACCTTTGGCTTAAACACGTCATCGTTATTTAATCCAGCCAGTGTTTGGTAATTCGGATCAAATGTCGCTACTTTCTTGTTGTCTTTAGGAGCCCTGATATTCATAATACCGTCGGGAGCTCCACCACCACCCTACAATGCTCATTGACAACTGCAATATAACAAGCAAAATAAATTTATGTTAAGAAATCTTGGCTCATAGCCTTGCCTAGAAATATAATCATGTTAAAGATGAAAGACTAGACAAGAAGAAATGACTTATATGCAGATTTTAATAACTTAATTCTATGAGTTGAAAAATTATTCACATGTTCAGAGAATAAAACAAAAAATTAACTGAGAAAATGAAATCACGGAGCAACAAACGACCTTCGGCTTGAAGACTTCATCATTGTTTAATCCTGCTAAGGTCTGATAATTCGGATCAAATGTCGCCACTTTCTTGTTATCTTTAGGAGCTCTGATGTTTAAGCCACCGCGTTCACCAGATCCACCACCACCCTGCCACATACGGTATAACCATTTATGTAACAAAATGGCGAAATAGCATGCAATTATTTCTTAAGATGTTTGGCAGAAAATATAAGCTCGGAGGTGAGTCAGCATGAAGCGTCTTAATATCTAAATATAGATCCAAAAACAGTTTTTGTACCGCGTTTCATCTAAGAAAAGCTAAATTTTGAACGCCTGATAGTTTATAGAAGAAAAAAACTATTTTTCGGCACACCAGTTTGTTCGTCCGATTGAGGCAAGCGGCAAGAGTTTGTTGCTGGTGGAGAGAATGAGTAAAACATTCCTTCAAATTGCTATCGTGTTGCAGATTAAATACCTACTATGTTATCTTCATTGCATAATGAGAATAAATAGATTCTTTGGTCATTCTTTCCTTTTGCACTTTCGAAATGCCAGCGATAACTTCGATAACATCCGCAGTCAGAAGGGAGACTAGTTCAAGAAGAACCCTTGATACTTAGTGAACAAGTCGAGTTGGATGGTTCTTTGATTACACAGAAGCTCGTTCGTTTACACTCAACTTTCAGTGAACATGGAGAAGAGCATAAAGATGCTTCTAAAATGAGAACCATAACCTTCGCGCCACAAGAACTTAGGGATTCCGGCGATTTTGTGCGCTTGGTGATAAAGCAAGAGAGTGAAATTCATCTTGACTGGACACGAATTTGTTGGTACAACACCTATTCAACGATGATCAACGTCTCGGCGGATTTCGTTCCGTTCAAAGCCCAGAAAGGTCTGCTGATGCGCACTCTACTCTGCCAAGTACTTTGATAATAACACCAGCAGAAAAACTGAAAAGCACAACTTGGGGCAGCAGAGAGTCATTACTACGCAATACAAAACAGTAACTTCTCGAGACAGGTATATGGAAATACAACCTATCCCCCCTCTCCCCTCCCCCACTCGCTCCTTATTTGAAATGGAGGAAACACGGCTAAAAAACAAAACGCTTCAAGAGAACCGAGCTAGGGAAATTGGTAGCAGTGACTGAACTACCTTACATCGTCAGTTGGTTCGTAACCGTTTGCATCACGGTCAGTGCACAACGCAAATTTACATGACTTACTCCAACAGTAGGAAAGGTATTTCCATGAGTGCCAGTTACGTTTACCCTAGACCGAGCGAAGACAAACACAATGGCAAAACGACTAGACTACTATGTGTCCGTATAAAAAAACACCTTGCCGGCAAACTTGAAGTTAATCCAAACGCTCTACTAGAAACGCATACGACGCGAAGACACAACGAAGTTTTTGAAGTAAAAGTCATTATTCTTGCTTAGGAAACAAAAACATCAGCGCATAAAACACTTGAAGCGTTTTGGATAAATTCCAAAAAATTGATAATGCACAGGAAGAAGTGCCAGGTGATACATGTGATACAGCTTAATAAAATCAACTTTCAAGAAAAAAGCGGAGCCTGGGAATGTGAAAAAGAGAAGCAGAAAATCTATTGTTTTAAGATGAGTTAATTGTTTTAACTTTTGACTAATTGACTAATTTGCGGTAATAAGGCAACCTTTGGTTTAAAGACTTCGTCATTGTTCATTCCAGCTAATGTCTGATAATTCGGATCGAACTTCCCCGCCATTCTATTTTCGTTGGGAGGTCTGATGTTGAAAGCGCCACCGAAACCTCCACCGCCACCCTATAATAGCTCTTAAAAAGACTGTTGTATTATGCAAAATAAGGTCAACCTAAGCTATCTGGCTTCACGAGTGAAAAACTGGAAAGCAACATTATTATGCCATCCATGAAAAACAAAACGAAACAAAATCACTTATGCACACTTTTTAACATAATTCGGCATCACATGTATCACACTGTGTGGATCCCAACACTTCCTACATCCGGTTCGCTTCCTCGTATCGGCGATCGGGGAAGGCCCCTTGAATTGCGCATGAATTCAGCAGCTGTTAGAGGATTTTCGGCTTCGTTGTGTTGCCGTTGAGCGCTAGTAGAGTGCATCCTTCCATGAATCCTAATATATCCATCCAAGAGCGCTTCCACGTGGATTAGATGCACTTATTACTTACTTACTTATTTGATACTTGAACGGCCCGTCCTCATTAGTTGTGCTGGCCCCAGCATAATCACCATTTTTTGTACATTTGCTGGCTAAGCCATTGCGGTTCATTGGAACCCGAGTATAGCCTGGCCAAAGTCTGCCCCAGGTGGTCACCACCACGGGCATTCGCAGCCCTTGTGGATCAGGAAAAGATTTACCACCATGCGGCTTTGATACTAGGACGGTGGTAGATCCTGGCATTAGTTTACTCTTAGCTAGGTTTCTTGATGGAAACGCCGGGTTCCCTCTCTGGCTGGAAAACCCTGCCAGGGAAACGAATCCCCTCGCTGTACATCGCAGTCCGACACCTAGGAACACCTCCCCAGCCACGATGAGGCGGTAAACTGTTGGGAAGTATGCACTTATTATTCCCAAGGAAGTCCAGTTCTCTACTTATCGAACCTGAGCGAATTGGTAGCCTTGGTAAACGCGAGACGGAGTTGAAAGAGAGGTTGTGCGCGTTGGGGTTACCGCGTAATATACACCATAGTTAGCGTTGCACTGGCCGAGCTCTGCTCACAGTTCTATCGATCTCTTGCCATCGGCAATTACCCGTCAACGGGATTGATCTGGGGAGCTCAAATCTTAACGCTTTTGTTTATATATATTGTGATTATAACTGAGCCTCAGCTTAACTGGGTTCAATGCCGATTTGGGCTCCCTAGATCAATCCCGTTGACGGGTGATTGCTGATGGCAAAAGATCAATAGAACTAGCTGAGAGACGGGCAAAACGAAGGACCCGGATGGTGTGGTGGTGAAGTGCGCTACTCCCCGGTAAGGACAATAGCGCGTTCGTTCCCCACCGCATATACCTGCGGTCCGGAGTTTTGCAAAACATCTCAGCATTATATACGAGTTATATTTCGCAACATACCCTGCCATTAAAAAGAGAAAGGCAGTAAACAAAAGGGTTAAGATCTGCTCACAGTTTCGAAAAACTAAATTCCAGGAATAGTTTCATTCTTCACAGATCCCGGAAGAACAAGGGAAAGGAAACAGGCTGTCGGTTTAAAGACGCCTTCACTATTTAATCAAGCTAGGGTCTGACGATTTGGCCGAACCGCATGTGTCTGCGGTGGGGAACGAACGCGCTATTGTCCTTTCCAGGGAGTAACACGTTCACCACCACACCATGCGGGTCCTTTGCTTCGCTTGTCTCTCAGCTGTTTCTATCGATCTTTGACATAAACTAGCTGAGAGACAGGCGTAACGACGGACCCGCATGGTATGGTGGTGAACGCGTTATTCCCCGGAAAAGGAAATGGCGCGTTCGTTCCCCCGCCGCAAACAGCTGCGGTCCGGAGTTTTGTAAATATCTCAGCATCATTGAAGTTATATTTGGCAATATACCTTGCCATTAAAAAGAATAGACAATAAATAGAACGGTTAAGATTGTGATTATATGTGGTATACTGAGAATGTTATGATGCTGGCCGGTTTGAGACGTACTTGGAATGTTGAGAGGTAGGCATTAAAGTTTCTGGTTTAGAAGTACAGAAATTTTAGGAGCATTTACTGGACGGCTTGAGGAATCAACTCAACCATTGTTTTCGTCTGCGTATAGGTAGGCGCCCCAATGTGTTGCTAGCTGGATTGCTTCACCTGTGCCATCTTTCGCCACGTTGATCGTGGAGTAACTCGAGCGGGTGCTAGCAAATTTTCCGTCTCTCCTCTCGCTGGCCCACTGGATTCTGCTCACTCTAGGAACTAGCGGAGCATCGTACTTTTCTTCTAAGCTTTTCATGAAGAACTGTGACTGTCCGGTTGGTGGTCTTCTTGCATTACGTTTAACATCTTAAGGAATACAGTTACTAAGCATCCTAGCATTGTCCTTTCTGCAGCACTTCCAAGAAGGCTGAATGACATATCGTCATGCTTATGCAGCGACCAGGTTTCTGGCGCCTTGGAGCAGGAAGCACCGTTGAGTCGAAAAGGTGGGCACGAAATCAGGTGTTCTTTGGTCTCCTCACTACATCCTCGTTGCTCGTAAAAGCTCTCCAAGCCCCTGGTTTCCTTCTGCACAACTCTGACCTAAGTCATTCATTATGTTGATTTCCCGAGCTAGTAGACGTAATTGGAGCATTCGGAGATACTCATTCCGTTCAGCATGAATGGGACATACGTAACAAACCTGTTGCTTATGAACACCGTTTTTGCCAGATTTAGTCCAACACCGATGTTTCCACAGACCTTATGAAAGTGGGTAAGCATTCGTTTCCCTTGCCTAGTGTTTGCTGTTATAAGAACTACGTCATTAGCAAAGCGAAGGTGTTGTTTGAAGGTGGCAGTGAATAATTTTGGAGAGCCCTTCTTTTGACGTCGATATTAATATCGTTGTAGAACGGTGATATCTTGGTTGTGAAATTTTTGTAAAGCTCACGAAGAGTCTTTATATACTGCGTAGGGACTCCTTGGCTACCAAGGGCTTCCATGACTGCTTCTATCTCATTGAATCAAAGGCGTTCTTCATATCGATGAAAGTAAGACAGAGCGGTCTTTTGTACTCTAGCAGTACTTCAGTGAGTCTCGCTATCTCGTGGATGTGGTCCATCGTACTGAATACTTCTCGAAATCCTGCTTGCTGACATGGCTATCCTTCGTTCAGTGTGCTGTCAGTCCTATTTAGGACGGGTTCACAGTTTTTAGACGACAGCCAACAAGCAAATTGGGCGATAGTTGCAGATTTCGTAGAGGTCTACATTCTTGAAGAAAATCACGGTCTTGTTGGTCTTCCACTTACTAGGGACCTTCCATTGAGACAGGTAAACGTGTGAACAGCCGAGCCATTGTGTTTACAAGGGCTGGTGTTTCTGAAGGCAGATGTTTTTTGGTGAATTTCAAGCTCTTAGCTTTCATAGCGCTGACGTGAAGATGTTGAATAAGTCGATCGCATTCCTCGTCGATGTCACGAATAAATTGCAGTTTATGATGGTGTTGGAACACTGTTTTTTAATTTTGCGGTTTTTTCTCCTTTTTGCGAGGAATGGGATCTTGCACGAGTGAGGCGCTGGTTAGATCCCTTGTAGAATTTTGGGACAGCAGCGACATCGGTTAGGCAATACTTTCGACTCACTATGATGAGGTCTCTTTCGTTATGGCACTCTTCATTGGGAGACTCCCACGCCCAGCGTTGAGTGATGGGCTTCTGGAATTGTGAGTTACCTTCGATGGTCTTGTTCGTCATGATAAACTCAGAAAGACGCTCACCCTGCTTGTTCCAACCTAATCCATGGGTCCCAATGTGAGGTTCTTCTTGGTCCAATTTAGCGCTAAAATCTCCAATGATCACCTCGAAGAATGCGCTTCGTCTTCTTCTTCGTCATAGTTTGATGTCGGCGCGCATACCGCGAAGATTGTCAAAGCTGGTATTGATCCACATCTTTTCAATCGTAAACGTCCGATTCGAGTTGATAGTTGTTCGAATGAGTGAACGTTCACGGCCAAACTCGTGTTGACAAGAACGCCGACGCCACCGAGTCCTCTACTGTCGCATGTTCCGAGGAACAGATCATTTCCGGAGTCAGCGTTGAATGGGTGGCATCGTCTTGTCTCGATCAGGTCGGTGATATCGTACCTTATCCTTGTTGCTTACATGATCATGATACATTGTTGCTCATTACCCTGACCATGAATGAGCCCCTGATTCGGTAATGCCCTCTTAGAGATTGCCCTCTATAGGGGAACTGGGAGCACATTGCTAGTAATCCTATTCATTAAGTGGACGACCCACCTACCCAAGCGCTGGTTCGACCCCGCCCCATGCACACCAGCCCTCTTATCCCTTTGAGGTCGGGTAATTGGTGCTAAACTTGTCTAGAAGCTCAATCCCTCTAGTTAAGGTGAAAATGCTCTCACATGGAAAAATCCTCACGGAGTAGCCAGACCCACACCCAAAAATTTCGGAGGATTTCGTGGATCTGAAATCCACACAGGCTAATGATGTCGGATTATGTAATGTTAATGAAAAAATATTCGGCTCTCATGGGAACTGTTTTGGTAGCTTTGGTACAGCGCACAAAATATTCCTCGCTGTTTCCCATAAATGCACTGTTTTAATGAAGGCCAAACGGTGCTACTCTTATTCTGGTCGCCTCGTCGCCTAACTTCGTGAACAGATACGTTTACGGCGTAAGATACTAAGGCAAGTTTTATTTCGTGCGGTAAGTTTTGCTTTCTGGGATCCTAACATTGCCGTGTTATGACCGCTCTAGAATTTCACCGTATGCGCTCAATCGATGGAGGGGATTTTTGGTACGTCGAATAAAAGGTTGTGCAACCACATGACCAAGAAGGCCGATACGTAATTCGATGGAGAGGTACATCTGCACCTCATTGATGATGTAAGTTGTAGGTGAATCACTCTTTTAAAATTGAGTATTGCTTGATGAGATAAGTTCAAAAACAAATGAACGCAAACCTTTGGCTTAAAGATATCGTCGTTGTTCATACCAGCCAACGTCTGATAATTCGGATCGAATGTAGCCACTTTCGCCCCTAATGCAGGAGGTCGTATATTCAGAGGCGCTCTTGGAGCAGCATCCTTTAAAGCTCGTATAACGGTATGAAATAAATTTTACTTTTCATTTTAAAGTTTCAAGCAATGCTCATTGGATTAGAATAACAATGCTCAACGAGGCACTCCTTGCGGCTGCAAAATTCGAAGTCGTTGCACAGGAAGTGGAGAAAGCCACCATTTTAGAGGTTCTTCCTCGTTATGCTCTCTCAATTAATAACTGGAACCCCCTCAGCAGCTCTTCTGCATAAATGGGCTTTATTAATTATCAATCGAGTTACTGGAAGATTGAGGGGACTGGTGGTGATAGGTATTTGCTATTTAGCAACTATGTAAACAAATATTTTCCATTTCAGTTTTTTAATTTACTTCAGCAAAATAAGCGATAAAGCAATCGTTTCATTAAAAACAAAATATCTTTTAAAAACGTCGTTCAACGAACGTCCTTTTCAGCGCAAAAAGACAGCAATAATAATTTGTGTATTTAGCTCTCAGCCAATCTGATTGATGTCATCGTGAAAGCTATTGACTTCCGCACAGCGAATGCGTTATGGGCCTTACACTGGCTTTTTCATTTTGAATATCACCTTTTCGAATTAATTGAGCATGGCTGCAAGTCGTGAGCCGAATAGGGCGAACAACCTCGAAGCAAATATTGCCCTGGCTGTTGACAACCCAATGATATCCAGTGATAAACTGTAATCCAAGCTACATAACGCCTCCATATTAAGCGAAATCCCGTTAGCTGTAGAGTTCGGGCCGCGCGTTTTTCCGTTGTTATAAATCCACAATTTCATATCCTCTTGTTCATTGTTCACTTTTGCGAATTATGATTGACGAGCTTGTAGCTAAAGATGAAGGATTTTTCTGGTAAGAACACATACTGTTCATTAGGCTCTTTCCTTTACCAGGTTCACACAGCCATGAAAGACTCAAAATTTCAAATTACCTGAACCTCTCTCCCACCCTGGCTCTTTGACTGAATTCGTCTACGGAGTTTTTCTCTCTTGTTACGTAAAATAAAAATATTAATTATGTAGCTTTCTAAGCAGAACTTCACCAGAAATTGTATTTAACACAATAACACAAGACGTTTTATTTTTCTGAATGAAATTCTCTCTAGACTGGCATCTTTTACATATCTACATAGTTAACCTTGTACATCTTCTAGTTTCTTCACACTTTCTTTTAGTTACTTGTGAAATTCTTTTTGATATTCAACACTGTTGTAGTAAAACTTCTCTAATGCTGAGACATTTGCAAAACTCCGGACAGCAGCTGTCTGCGGTGGATGGGGAACGGTCATACTATTACCCTTTCCGGGGAATAACGCGTTCACCACCACACCATGCGGGTCCTTCGTTTCGCCTGTCTCTCAGCTAGTTTATGGCAGGGATCGATAGAACCAGCTGAGAGACAGGCGAAGCAAACGATCCGCATGATGTGGTTGTGAACGTGTTACTACCCGGAAAGGACAAAAGTGCGTTCGTTTCCCCCGCAGACATCTGCGGTCCGGAATTTTGCAAATGTCTCGGCATTATAGAAGTTTTATTTCCCGACAAATCCTCCGGTTAAAAAGAATAGGCCGTAAATAAAAAGGTTAAGACTGTTGTAATAATTAGTTCAAGCACACTTACCCTCACTTCTTCCGGAGGTCCCCTGCCTTTCTTGTCCTCTTCTTCCTCTTCACCGTCCTACAAACGTGGAGAGCCGATTGTTTGGCAGTAAGCAATTTCTGTTAGATAATGAGCTCTGCACATGAGTCTAAATAATTGCGCAACTTATATTCCCTTCCCTAACCCTAAACCTCGCACTTCTACTGATAATTTAGCTTCCACTCCACTTCATTTTTAAGCCTTTTAGCCTTAAGATGTGTATTCTTCTTCTGGGACAATTTTTGGTAGCTCAACGACATTGTGACTGTTTCTGCCCACTCCGACTATAAATAGAGTCACCCTATTCACCTAACCATTACCACTCCCTTCGTGTACTTCATGCTCCACTATCTCGCAGACTAGATTTTAGTTGCTGAGCTCGATGCAAATCATCAGTGTTTGCATGATGCCCGTTTAGTTCCTCACAGTCTTCCATTAATCTATTGCAGGTCTACGTTATTTGACTGCACTTCGCCACATATTTTGCCTCCATTTATTGATCACTTTGTTCCACGTCTTTTGCACCTGCATTTTTTCGATCTCACTGCATTTGTTATCGTTCTGTCAATCCATAATACTCCGCTATCGTATTTCGAGGTTGGCCTGATCAATCACGAGCAAATCCTCGGCCGCTGCGTACTTTTTAGTTTTCTAGCAATAAAAAATAATTTTTCAATTTTGGAGTGTTTTGTGGGTTGTGAATACAAAAGAAATGTAGATGAGTCTTTGCTCTATCAGTCTATTAGTCAATGGGAAGGGAAGATATGTATGTTACTACTTACTGTGTGTTACTACGGTCCGCTATGCAAATGCATTGCTATTAGCTCTTTGAAGTATTTTGTACCTTATGCTGAATATATTTCGATGCGTTTTATATCCACACTTTCCATACGATGAACATACCAATTAAAATGAAAGAACACTTAATTGTGAAATATTCAACAGTCAATAATCTTTTTCGAAAGAAGGGTCTTTGTAAACCACTAAGTGTAGAGAATGGTTTTTCTGATCTCGCACCTACTATGATCTGCTTTCGCCTACCTATAGAATGAATAGAGCAGTAAAGAAACGCTGACATCCACTAAACTCAATATGGGCGCAATAATGCGTGGTTTGTCCAGTTTGCTCTGGACACCATTCTGTCCATACAAGCGTTATGGGTTAATGTTATTTATGCAAGCGTTTAATTACCAAGTTTGGATTTTAAGAAGATGTAGCGTGATATGTGAAATCAACAATAGCAGGCACCATGCCATCTATCTAATGCTTGCACCGTCTCATCTGAGTTGGCAGCGCTGAAGGTCACATGAAATTCTAACAGAATCCTTTCCATTTCACTAAAAGTTTTCGTGTTATCTAAATAATACATAGCAGAGTCACCGTCTTCAATTTTCTACTAATTCTGCTGTATTTGCTGTATTTGAGAACGATAATAGGAAACTAAAGAAGGGAAAAGTGAATGCAGAGATTAACAGTAAAGAACCGTCTACACTTCATCGTTGGACCGGAAAAAACCACTAGATGGATAACACACTTTCATATGCCCCATTTACACTCAAAGGAATATTGTCTAATGACTTCATCAGGCAGTGCACTTTTCGGTCTGATAATAAACACGGTCAACGGTTTAGCGATAGACTAAGACCAAACAGTGGCGTTATATGGTAGGCAAGCAAGAGAATTCAAAGATAAGAAATCTATAAAGATTTCGACCTCCTTCTTTTCAAGATGAGTTGCTTACTTAGAAGACGTGAATCAAAGATTGAAATTTTCGCACCAGGATTCAGTTGTGCATTCATTTTCGATTGTCAGGTACTTAATGTTAAAATGAATCAATTAAAAAATATATACCGGTGGTTCTTGATCATCACTTGGCTTCCTCAGCCTCTTCTTCTTAGTGGAACCGAAACTTTTTAATTGTCCTTTTTTCGCTGCTGTTTTACCTCTTCGTCTTAGTCTTTGTTTCCGCCTTTTTCCACTTCTCTGCAAATCATACTTCAGTGTATAAAAGCTGCCTTGGCCTTTTTCAAGTCCTCTGTTAGCAATCTGATTTTCATCTCACTTGTTTCTTTTCATTTGATTTTTTTCACTTCTACTTTTTTCTCCTCATTTGATTCCTTTTTTTTACTGTCCCGGTTTAGCGGGACGTTATAGTTAATCAAAAAGATCACAGAGAGGTTGTATCATCGATGCTTCAGATTACACATGGGTGTCAACATGATTTGATTCCAACTCATTCTCGCCAACCAACAAACGTGAGTCGTTTGCTTTTGAATAAAGTGACCTTTATTGATTGAAATGGAAATTGCTAGACTCTGCAAATCTTTGCAAACTACGCACGGTTTACTTATTTTTCCAACAACTAATTTTTCGCTTTCTTGAGCCGATAACGTCTTTTCTATTCTATTTCTATATAAATTCGCTTAGCTGGGACGAGAAGGACAAACGCAAAACAAATTTCCGACGATGCTTCGCTTTACTGACGATATCACGGTCTTTTCGAGCAATATCACTGAAGCAGAGACGATGTAGAATGAGCACAACGAAACGGGGAATAAAACTGCACGGCGCACGGACACGAGGAAGACCCACTTCATGAAGAACCCATGGTGCGAAACGCTACTTGCCGGAGTGTATGGTCCTGTGATTATAGAGACAATATAGTGATTATAGAAAGTGCGTATACCTTTAGAGTTCAATGAAAATTGGAAAGAAATTAAACGAAAAGTGAGGAAAGGTGTAGGTGGCGGATGAGCTCTTAAAGAAGCAGTGCAGAGACTTTCCTTAACTTCATATGCAGCATAGACTTAGTTTGGTGCTTCAAACACATATAAAACTCTGCGATCCTCTCACAGAAGTCTTCAGCAATCGATTCTGAGGTTTAGTCAGCATTCACAACGTCTGGCCAATGGAGTACACTGCTCAGGTCTTCTCTCTCTCTCTCTCTCTCTATATATATATATATATATATATATATATATATAATTTTATCTTCGAAACCTAGGAGAATATACATTGGTAGCGAACCACACATAAGCCGGTTATAAATATAATAAGGGTGAAAGATGACAAACGAACAAAAAGAAGAGTGAGATAGACTGCAGGAGGATGCAAGCATCCTATGAAGCAACAGCCTACATGAAGGACCGATGTGTTTGTAGCCTACCTAAATCATCTGCAATCGCAGGTAGAAACGAGTTCTCGATTATGGAATCCTCCGCGCGGGCATCACTATGTTTGAGGCAGCACACTTACTATGGACGGCAATTGAATGGGAAAGAATGGACTATAAGCTTCGGCGTAGTATATATCCATTAGCATTAAGTATATATATGCACTACTCATGAAGACGGACCATCCAACCATCCAAATAACCAAATAAGTAGAACGTCAACTATCGAACCACAGCAACAACAACAACGGCAACTTATGCCAACCTCGCATCAGCTCAACAAGGATAGTTCGTAAGAAACAAATGAGCATATTTTAAGTGTACACAAATGCTCTTCCACCTAATCACTCTCTCGATCGTGTTTGTCAAACGTGTGCTGGGTCTGTCGCAGTTATGTTGTGGAACCGACGACGAACGACTTCAAGGAACAAATATTTTCGAGTCGTTTTCAAGCGGCTACAGATTTTTTTTCTGCTGTCATGTAGTATTTTGATGGACAAAACTAGGCAACTATTTAAGAAATGGGGTCGAGGAGGCTGGTGCGAGGAGTAAACAGAATATTCTAAGACAATCAGTGAAGAAAACTCTCCTTTAAGTCAGTTTCGGTAATCACCGTGAAAGAAGTATATTGATTGCAGGCAGTTCACATCCTATGTCAACATTGTTGACTGCACATAAGACCTACTACTTCTTTGCAAACATAAATTGCTGTTTATACGTAAAAAAAAGGCGACGGGGGCGTTTAAGCATTATTTGGAAGTGCCGAGCAAGACTCACGTGGCCCTCTATTTGATCACGTTTAGTTGCAAATAAACCCCACCATCAACCCAGAGTAGGGGAATTGGCAATAAACGTGTCCGGGACGATGAGAACACATACATAATATATCGGTGGGATCCTAGAACTCTTGCCTGGACCAAATACGCATTCGATTACCTCCACGACACTTGATAAAGTTGAACTGATGGCGCATCTCTAACAGACTGATTAACGCCAAAATATTGATCGTCCCTTATTTATCGAGATTACTTAAAATCTGAGCAACCATCATTGTGCTGATACAGCCCGTATGGCAATCTTGTTCGCATGGTGTTCAGCAAAGGTACAAATTGCCCTCTGTAGAAGGCAACAGTTCGCATGGCCTTCATTCCCATTTATGTTTCCTCAACAGCTTATAGAAATTTGACGTGGTTTATATCACTACCTAGTCACTCTGTTCATCATGGCTGAAAATAAGAAAAATTTGCACATCCACGACATAGAAGACTGAACAAAGCAAGCAAAGCTCTAGAAACTTACACTCTCGTCCTCACTCAAGTCAGATCCCTGTAATACATAGAAAAATTGTCATCTAACATTATTACGTTAACTGTGTAATAAACAGATATGGACCTTACTATAACGTTAAATCCCTTACGGTAAAACTTAGTCTTTACTTACGTAACTCAGAGATTTTCGATCTCGGCGCAAACACACATCTATGACAAATTCTTTTAAGTATGACCAAAACAACTTATACACCTTAATGTATTCTGCGTCAGAAATTTAGTCTTCCTTATCGTCGTTAGTCCATCTAATTCTCTTCATTCTCTGTTCCTGTACGTATTTTTCCCACTTTTTTTTCTTATTCTCTCCTCATCCTCTGTACTAGTTCTGTCTAATAATCGGTCTCTCATTGTTTCCGTTGACCTTTCTTATTTTATCCTAATAAGAAACACCTTTATGAAACTATTATTCCTAGCTTTTATTCAAAGAAATTTAATCGATCCGAGCGGTTTTATCTACATGCTAGTGCTAACGCTTTCTTTTTGTTGTGAAGACGTCAGTTATTCAAGTGAAACTCTATTCAAGGAACTAAAATTGACTCTATGGAGACCTCCATTAAATCCTTTACCAAGCTTAAAACTTCTGTCATTCTTATTTATATCACAGATCACAGGACCTTTCCACTCAAGTATCTCCCTTTCTAAACTTCGCCTTAACCTTGACGGGTCGTCAATCCTTCCTTCACTTGCTTACCACAAACTCCTTCATTTCATTTCAATCGTTTCTAATGGATAAACGTGTTAGGCATAGGGTGCTGTTTGACGTTGTGTAAAACTCACTTCATCGGTCTAAAAAGCTAATTATATTAACGTCCAATGAATAACGAATATTATGAACCGTTCATTGTGAGCTCCTGTCACGATGTGACTACTTACCGACTTTCGTTTTGATCCACATAATAGAAGTTCCGCTGTTATAAAAACGGTGAAAAATATATTCAACATGTAATGCAGTATAATCTAAATAATACGTGATAACTCAAATGACTGGCTTTCTATAAACTTGGGCATAAACAATTGATATATTTATTTGTATCTTCTTATATACTTAGGGCGCGTATGACGCAGTTGTCGATGGCGCCTTTCAACACGCGCGTGGGATCGATCTATGCGCCCATGGCCCACCAAGCGTTGCATCCTCGGGGTCGACAACTTGGTACCAGACTTGTCTGGAAGGATAGCAGAACTGGCACGACCATCGGTAGGCCACCGCGAGTCATTATAAAAGCCAGAAATGCATTCAGTCACCTCCAAACTGCTTATTGAAGTCGAATGCATGGCGTATCCCTCAGGGATTTATCAACGTTGAAAGCTTTATCCTTTATCCTTTTATCTTTTTATCAGCTGATCTTGTTGAGCCGATGCGAGTTCGGTATAGGTTGTCGTTGTTGTTGTTGTTGCTGAATGGTGAAGTTTCGGCGATTTCACCTTCTTCAGAGTCGTACTGTTACGATTGGAACTCACTCGCTGCTGTGGAGGCTGAGGAGGGCGAAATCGCCGAAACGTTAGCCGTCGACCAACAGCAACAACAAGATCAGTTCAAAAGAACGTATAAATAACATTTGATATTGTCAACAAGTGAAGAGGACCTCTGCCCATGATGAACCATAACCGAGTTGTTAGCAAAGGATTCATTTCATAGTGGCCGCCATTTTTGCAACTAAGAATAAAAGGACATTGCGTTCAAAACGATTAGGTCAATAACTTTATCCTTTCAGAAAAGTATGGCACCAGTTTGCACGCCCTGGCGAGATTGAATGCTTGGCCAGTGACGAGACGAGCTAGGGAAACGGTCGAACCAGCGACTGATCCGGTGTGGACTGAACGTACCTCTAATCACTACACTACCTGCATCAATTTTCTAGCAAACAGGTACAACTAACAATATGGGTTATAAAACATGTTTTATGAATTTTCAATTCTTCCGAACCCGAAAGGTGGGGAGGATTCATCTAACCAGCAGGATCTTCCAAGCTGAAGAGTGCGCGTTTCCATCAGGAAGCACATCTAAGAGTAAACCAATACCAGGATCGATCGAGCCGAGTCCTAGTATCAAATCAGTCACATGGTGGCAAATCTCGCTCTGGTCCGCAAGTGCGGCGACTGCCTGTGATGGTGGCGACCTTGCCAGACTTTGGTTAGGCTGACTGACTTCGGCACTCCAGGGGACCGCAATAGCTAAACCAGCAAAACTCCGAAAAAATAAAGGTTATGTCGCAGCCCGCACAACCAATAAGGATGGGCCAATAAGGCCACACAAGCATACAAGTTTGAGCGATTTCCTAGTGCGGAACCCTCCCTCCTTCCCCTACCCCCATCTAAGCCAAGAACATTAGCAACATCGTGGCGACTCATGGAGAATAACATACCTAGAAAAAAACATGCTTCTAATAAAGCATCCTCATCAACAACAAAATTTTAGAATGCGATTCTAGTAGACAAAGTTTTTAAAGCAGCCTTTTCTTCCGCCTATCCTTTCAGTAATCGTACCAAACTTCTCACATCTGTTATATATCGCTTTCTTCACAAAAACCGGCTACCACGCTGCGAACCACACGAGAATAATGGTTGCTGAGCTCGACAAAAGGGCCACAGATTGCAAACAAAATGTCTTTTCCGTATGATCGACAAGTCTTGGAAACCACAAAGTTCAAAAGCCAAGTTCGAATAGTAACACAATATGACACTGCTTGACAACTATGGAAGCAACTCAATGCAGTTTTGTAATTGGGAAATCCAACTTCCATCAGTCGGATTTCGTCAGCTCCTTGCGTGATTGATGGGAAATTTTGCTGAAAGTGGCTGAGCAGTATCCAAAGAATCAAACCACGCTTCTGAGAACTATCCTGAATGTTGTTCTTGGAGGAAGTTTGCCTGAAAGGCCTCTGAAGGTTTGTATCTGTTTGTGATGCTAAGAAAACATTTGGGACAATCTGCACTTGCTCGACGGTTGGTATTAGTCCTTTCGTATACGCTTTTTGTTCATAATTCTCAAGGCGATTCCACAAAGTCCACAAAGCTACGTCTAAGTCAATCCTAAGTAGTCCATCCTTATTACAAAAAGGAGAGACAACTAAAACTTCATGCACTTTCTAAGTATCAAAATATGAAAGTGCTGCGGTAACAATCTATTCTTACGATCTACTGCAACTATAGCTGCAGGTTTAGAGAAACAGGAAAGATATCGCTGGACCAGTCGAAACGAGGAGAAATCATATACTAAGCGTCGTTTATTTTGCTTAAAAAGAACTGTTCCTTGGAGCACGTAAAGATAGCCTAGTCAAAGACATTGGTGTAGTTGTCGCCACAAACCTTGCAATGAATATCCACTACTTTGAGAAACTAACTACTCCGATGGGAACCCCATGTGTGAATAGGTCCGATCAATGCCGGTTTTGATAACTGTCGTTTCTATGATGAAAATAAGAATTCGCTTAGAATGGAGACCAAAGACATTCGTAAACGTAGTCGTTCCATTAACAGAGTAATTATCTGTAACTTCATCGCCACTGTTTATTCCAAGATGATAGCGCATGATGAGCTCCTTATCAGCACTCATAGATCGAAACGGAATAAAGAGAGTGAGAGGATATCTGCGTTTATTATGACGACTAACACCTTGAGTGATAACTTTCAAGAGCTCAACCCTTTCTTTCTGTTGAAAAGAAAGCTTTATGGTAAAGGATACCACAATGAAGCTGGCTACGCCATTGGTAAATATACTGCTTCGACTAGTCGAAGATGTTGTTGTTAAAAAGTTCTCTCCAGCATCAGGACATCAGTCCCTTCATATGATATTCTCCTTTTTGCGTAAGAACGAAAATGGCGAAATTGAAGAAGAAAAACGAAGCTCCTAACACGTAATCGATAGCATCGGTGAATTAGATGAGTTCATCGAACAGCTTCACCAATAATGCGAAAAAGTTTCGGCGTTTCAAAGCTACGAAGAACTGTGATTTTTTTCTAACCTTGTTTTTCCTTTTAACTTCCTAATCTGAAGGGAGCGTGTGACGCAGTGATTGGAGGCGCCACCGCGACACACGTGGAATCGATGCCAGCACCCATGGCTCAGCAAGCCTTCCATCCCTCTCGGGTCGGCAAATTGCTACCAGACTTTTCTGGGAGGATAGCAGCACTGGATCGATACATCGGTAGGCAACTGCGAGTCATTGTAATGGCCAGATTTGCACTCAATCACCTCCAACGATACTTAGTGAAGTCGAATGCATGGCGCATCCCTCAAGGATTGATCAACGCCGAAAGCTTTATCCTTTTTATCCTTTTTAATCTGATAAGTCACTGCAGAACCCTGTGAGCAAAAGCTATTAAACTGGAACGCTGTATGAATAAGTGACAAAGCAAGACCATAAGGAAAGAAGATCATTAGTGCTCGCCTAAGTTGTGGAGCTTGCGATGGCATCCTAAACAACTTTTGCAACGTCGCCCTCCGTAAGGGCCAGGTGACGGCTCTCTCTTCTACAGTGACGTCCATCTAACTCCACCTATGCCACTCCATTAGCTCTATCTTGCAAATCGCAACGCGATATCAGGTGGAAGTAGAAAACTTTAGAAAGCAGTTACAACAGTATTATTACCTAGCATCTCAAGAACTTGTTACTAGTCCTCATAATAAAAACTCACTGAAATATCACAAGGATAAATTCAGTGTTCACTGCCCGCTTTTTGGATTAAAAACCATCTTTCATATTAGCTTAGGCGAAATTGTCCATCGACAATTCGGGCAATTAGTATCTACTTCACGAAGTACTCACGAAGGTCTACAAGCTATACCGCAATTTTACAAGTATAATTTAACACTACACCCATATTTCTCCTCCAGTAGAAATTTAAAAGTTTAATGTTAAGTTCGAGGTTGAATAATACGTGAGTAAAAGCCATTATCCAATGGCTGCACTATCTTTTCTTTCTTCACGATATCATCTTATACCACCAAACATCGGAGAAGTGGAAAGAAAGATCCCTGATATTTATATGTCATGTGGAAAGATCGATGTCTCGCTGAATTTAAAGAAAGGCATATTTGCTGTAAATGGATTACTTTCCGTTATTCCGTCCATAACATCCGCTACCTCGAAATATTCCAGCTAGGTATACCCGCTTTTGACAGTAAGAACGGATCAACTCCACCAGGAAAAGAACATCTACCTGTAGAGCACATGTTCGACCCCACAGTACTTCACACAGTGGCACTTGCCTGAAAATCAGAAGGATGCGACATAACCAAAGAAAAAAACGGTCACTGTGTCGTCAAAAAGGTGGTCCTAGAAATTTGTCTTATCGCAACAATGGTAGCATTCGAGACTGAGCGGTCAACAACGCTGCTTTATAGGCCTCGATGTTTAGATTCACATGGGCCGGGCATTGCTGCGTCTTCAAGACAGCTAGTCTACAGGAGCCGTTAGAGAGTTGGCTCCAAAGGCTTAAGCGTACAACAAGATGAACACCAACACGGCGGTCATAATTCTTCAGCAGGTACTGCAAAAGAAACGCGGTGATTTGTGTGCTTTTGCAGCCAGCAGAACGTTCTTTTCAACTCTTGCACGAAACAGTATTTAGTCGACGATTAACGAGAAAGCACCTCGTAATTAGGTTGATGTATTTATTTCAAATGCGGGTTTGGATCGAGCGGGGAATAAGCAAAGGACATAGCGATATTTAGTGCTTGCTTATTTTCTGCGATATATTCATTTTTATCCATGTTGAAATCTATTCACAACTTGAAAAAATCCTCCTAATGGGCGAGTAGCACGGTGGTAGTGATAACGGTCATTACAAACAAGCTGGCTCGATCCAGCTCCTGGCTCACCAAGCCCTTCATCTCTGCAGGGTTGAAAAATTGGTACCGGAGTTGTCTGGAAAAAGTCTGAAAAGTTCATTCTCTACAAACCAAGTAGGAGCGCTCTAATACGGCTATTTCAGCACTCCAGTGAGAATAGACTCCACTAGCATTCTACGACATTCAAGATGAAATCAAAATCCTCAAGCAGCAATCGAAGAAACACATCAAAAGCGAGAAGACCATCGTGGATGATGGATAGGAGGAAACGAATCGAAAGCGAGAAGAACTGGGATGCGCACAGTAGGTGCGAAAAGCGGGTCCTTTAAAAACCTTTTGCTGAGTTTGGAAGGCCTTCTTAGATTTTAATCAAGGTTCAGTGACCCTATCACATTGAAGATTTAAGACATGCTGTCTAATAATACGACATTTGAGGACCACAGTAACTGGACAACATACTAGTTCACTGTAGTCCTACTTCCTACGACCATATTGCCATCTTCTGATGGAATGTTCACATATAACAAGTGCTTTCAGCTATTTAGATTTATCCCATTTCAGTGGATTTAAGCACTCAGCTTTCAGAGAGGCCCATGGTCAGTCCACTCTACACGCGCCCAGTTCGTTCATGCTATATTACAACATCATTTGTTACCAATACGCGGTCAAACTCTGCGAAATCTCCTTCTTAATCATTTAACTGCGATTTAGCACATTAATGTTCAATGTCGTAACCTAGACAGAAGTGCAACTCCAAAAGCCGCTTTACATGGGACGTAAAAAGTGAACCTCATCTGAAGGTGAATTCAGAGCTGAGCTTACATTTTTCACACAAAAAAAGATGCGAAAATGTGATAAAAAAAATGTGGTAACAAGGCTACAATACTGTCAATCATCGAAAACGGTCGACACAACTCATACGAAGAACTAGTGAAAGGAAAATTTTATACTTTGAGCTTTGTAGTTAATACAGAAAATCAGTATTTTCAGTGACGTATATTCTATCTTATGCATTTCTATTCGGACAGAAACGAAGTGGATTTCGCGAAGGCATGTGGAAAGTGATCATTGGACACTAAGAATACAGTTTCTTCTTGGATATTCCTTATTGGAAAAGTACAGCTACAACTGTGCTGGGAGCTACAATCACTTTAAAAAATTTTTTAGCGATAACCTTGAAAAAACCCACATCGTTGTATAACATTCTGTTCACCAGTTATGGCTGCTTCCACAGGTTTCAAGCCATTAACTATTTCAAATGAACCGAACTAGTGTTTATAAAACAAGCCATCTTTATCGTCTTTATCAAAATCGAAATCATCCTAGTTTGTAAAAAATCTGGTTAATTCGTTTGTTTTTTTGCTGCTTGTGCACTTCAGCCGTCTAGGTTTCTAAGTTGTTTCCGGTTCTGCTTACAAGTCTTCACAGGAAGCATTTCAACTTATGGCTGAGAAGCAAAATTTCTCACCTTTCCTACTCTTAATTGAGCCCTTTGTTCTACATACAATTCCTTTCCTCATCGATGTTGTATAAGACATCGAGAGCATGAGGCGGCAGACGATCGAGAAGGAGAGTTACCAGATTACTTTTTCTGTTAGCGCAATGGTGGTGGTTTCTCGCAATACATGTTAGATCGCGGTTCGAACCCACCTCGGTATGTTCTGCCTCCCATCCCTCTAGTCTTGAGAAACTGAAAGCGGATTTCCTTAGAAGTCGTTCCGTCTAACAGCCTGAGGAATGTGTCAGTGTGACTATTTTGGGATTCTAAGGAAACTCGTTCCAACCAGCAGATATTCATAAAGAAGGCCAAAAGCTCTCGACCAGTAAGCTTACTCAAATCCGAAAAGTTAGTATACTGCAAATACCAAGAGAAAAACTTGATGAAAGAACTGGTAAAATCCGAATCACTCTACTGAATGTCGGGTCACGTAAGAATTCATTTTTATTTCGTATTTGTACATAAGAATCACTTAGGCGACGAACTTAAGCCAAGTGCTCAACTACTTGTGTTTAGGACACAAGATATTGAGATTTTGAAATCAGTATCACAGTCCTTCACCAGCGGGCAAAACCCATATGGTGTTTTGGATGAGTTCAAAAATTTCACAGATGATCCGTAGGGAAAAGTGTTTTGTTCCGACGCGTTACCTTGCTCAATCTTCAAGCCGATTTTGGACCTGAAACAGAAATCACTCATATAAATCCCTCGCTCATCATCTTCATCAGTAGATCATAGACATGAAAAACCGTAGCCATTTAAGAAAGCTTGATTCCCATACGATCGAAATATGGGTTCCGAGTTTCTTTGTGGATGTTGTAAAAGGATATGACCGAATAGACTGGAAAGTGTTTTGCAACTTACGCCATGTCGATTTGGAATTTTTTCTGTGCTTTCAAATTCCATATAACGGCTATAATTCAGTTCCGCGACTAGAATTGAAGAAATAAGATAGCAATACCGGTATTTCTATTGGTAATTACACTCATTACGCGGGCGACTCTACCTTCCCAGGCGCTGATTTGACGCTGCTCCGGGTCAATCAAGTCTCCCATCTTTCCGGGGTCGAGAAATTCGTGTTAGACTTATCTGAGATTAGCTCAGCTCATTCCTTACAACCCACATGAAAACGAGTTATCATGGCTATCTTAGGGCTTAAAGAAGAGTCGAGCCCACTAGCATTCAAGGAAATTCATAAGAATGATGAAATTCTCAAACATCCAAAGCCACAAGCAAGAACGTTCGAACACCTTCGTTGTCATTGGGTAAGAACGAACGAATCAATGCAAGAAGTGCTACGATTAGCACATTATTGTGCAGGTGGTCTTGGGTCATGTAATAAGTAAACGAATTGCAATTGATATAACAGTCAATTGTCTACTAATTTTGCAGGTCAATGAACACGTTCGTAACGTCTTTGCATAGCTCCCAGGATCGACTTTCTATTAACCTTGGAATTGGGTTATAAATGCGTTGTTCTCTTTCTCAGCAACTGCTCGGTTACACAGCTTACGTTTACTCAAAAACACACATAACACAACCGTAGCTGACGTTTAACCAATAACTCTTGTTATTGTGTGAATGCCTTCCAACGGTTTACCACCTCATCGTGGCTGGGAGGTGCTCCTGAGTGTCGGACTGCGATGTACAGCAGGGGATTCATCCACTAGCAGGGTCTCCCAAACTGAGAAGGAGTTCGGCGTTTCCATCAGGAAACCTAGCTAAGAGTAAACCACTACCAGGACCAATTTTTACTTAACCACAGCTTAAACTATCAGTCTATTTGTTCAGATTGCTCAGCTTACACGACGTTACGTTATGTAATGTAACCTTTACCCGGCTAACGTTTCAATATCTTCGAGTTTTACAGAGCCGATTATCCGAGTTAATGGTCCACAGGGGTTCGTCTTCGCCCCGTGGCGTCTTCCTCTTTGCATCGAGTTGGACCTTCTTGAGCGCAGCGCCGCTCGAAAGGACTCACCTCAATTGGTGGCGTCCCTTCAAACAGAACGGTTATTGACTGGTTATCGAATGACAGTGATTTCCGTTCATTTCAACAATAATTTCATGTTTTTTGTTTTCGTTCTTCGTTTGTTCTTGTTTTCAGGATTTCATGCCAACTCGGGCCATGGACTCTAAGAAGACGGAATCATCAAAACGCTAGCCGAATAAAGGTTATATTACAACCTCGTGTCAGCTGAACAGTTCAAACAACAAAAGTTGTTTATTCTTGAGCTAAAAACTCTAAAAGCATACCTTACTAATTTTGTGAGCTAGTAAACCGAAAATGTCGGATCCATTCTCGTTTAATGCAATAGAAGCTGCCGAACTGGAGATATTTATGATTGCAGCACGATCAACACCAAAATTGTCACATGTTCCATGTGGTGATGCCTTACGCAACAAAGACAAAAAGATCTAGAAGAAATAGGAAGCATTAATTGTCATTTAAAGCAAATAATAAAGATAAAGCTCCCGGCGTTGATCAATCCCTGAGGAGTGCGCCATGCATACGATTTCATTAAGGTGATTGAATCGTGAATCGTTTGTTGGTGATTGAATGCATATCTGGCCTTTACTCGGGGTGACATGCCGATGTATCGAGCCAGTGCTGCTATCTTCTCAGACAAGTTTGGTACTAGTTTGCCGACCCCGGAGGAATTCAAAGCTTGGTGAGCCAGGAGCGCAGGGATCGATCTCATGTGTGTGTGTCGCAGGGCGCCGCCGACCACTGCGCTATATGCGCCCCACATATTGAAGTAGAAGTGCTGAGAACCGCGGAAGTAGCGAAGGTAAAACACTTGTACGAGTTAATATACCAACAAATTATGCTTAGAATTGGCCAAATACGAAAGAAAATGGCATCTGCGCAGATGCAGTGTGTTCACTAATGCTAGTTCATACCTAATTTTTTTAAATCGCTTACAGGAGGCCGTTACAATACGGGGTTGCTGCTAATGTCTCGGCACTTCGCCGCGATGCCTCGAGTGGAGAGCCTATAGCGGTTTTTCCCTGAGATGTAAGAGTTTTTGTATTGTCGTAGACTCAAATGAAGTGGAGCGGACACCACGTGGAATCACAATGGACCCATAACGTTGGCCACATCAAATAGTAAAACCGTTTAAGCTTACCAGTTAGATATAGGGAATAAAGCATCTGCCGTATATCAACCTCTGAAGAATGCGTCATGCATTCGACTTCACTTAGAGGTGATTGAAGTCGTATTTGGCTAGTAGAATGATTTGCGGTGACCTGTCGACGTACCCAGTCGCTGCTGCTATCTTCCCAAGCAAGTATGGTACTAATATGCCAGAGCCTTTGCTAGCGAAGGAGAAGGAAGCATTAACAGTGCTAACTTAAGTATAAAGACAGTCATAAAATAACCAGCGCCTTTTTGAACTCCGAGCTGAAACTTATTTTTAAAGATAACCAACATTTACATTACCTCTCTTCATAGTTCGGATCTCAGACTTTTTCATTCTGCTTCTTGTCTCGGATCCGTCATCCACGAAAGCGTTTGGATGTGAGAATGAGCCGTGATGAAACATCTTGCTTACATGTTGATGAATGTCGCTGAATGGTCATCGAGTATGTTTTTCTTTGGATCAGGGAATGTCCCTGTTGCAACTTTTTGGGATCTTCACTACAGGTAATCGGCAATGTTTATAGAAAGGAAGAAGCACTGAAAAGGCAAGTCATGCACCATATTGCAGACTGTGGAGGGATAAAAGTTTTGCTTAGCCAAAGGGAAGTCTTCTATATTTAAACCACTGAGCTACACTTGTCCAAAAATAGGCGCTAAGCTTAGACGAGGTCGCTACAAATCTTTATTAGCGCTAAAGCTTCGGCGAGTTCACCTTCAGCAGAGCCACCATGACTCCTGTCGAAAGTGCACAGCAGTTTATTCTTCTAGCGCTATTGGTTGACTCGATGAGATAACTACGAAAATCACAGGAAACTGTTGTGGGCTCTCCACTCGAATCGTCATGGTTCTAGAGGGTGCCATACTACCAAACCATTAACGGCAATAGAGAATTGAAACAGCTCGTTTAAACTCTAAAATTAGGAAACCTAATATCACCTGTAGACCTGCTGATCGTCGAGTGGCTCGAGCGGGTGCCAGTAAATATTCCATTTTTCCCTGCCGAGCGTAAGGGTAGCCCACTGGATTCTGCTCGCTCTAGAAACTCGTTGAACATCACGTCTTTCCTTTTCATGAAGAACTCCGACCATCGGGTCGGTGGTTTTCCTGTAGTGTGTTTGACATCCCGAGGAATCCAGTTACTAACGGCTCTTATCCATCGGTTGACGTTCATACGCATTACGTGTCCAGCCCACCTTACTTTCGACTGTTTAGCGCACATAAAAGCATGTTTGATTTTTGGTTGTTATTTTTGGTGCAGGTTGGAGTTTCAAATTCCTTCCCTTACTTGTGTGAAACGGAATACTCTTAGCATCGTCCTTTCGACTGCGCGTTCAATAACGCTGAGTGATTTTTCATCCTGTTTACGCAGCGACCAGGTTTCCAACGCATACGTTAACGCAGAAAGTAACGTTGAGTCGAAAAGGTTGGGACGGATTCGGATGTTTTTGTTCTGCTCAATACATCCTGGATCGTCTTGAAAGGCACGTTTCCTTGTGCTCAACTCTGGAGCTAAGTCGTTCATTATGTTTATTTCCCCACCTTGATACCTTGCAACTGGATGGCCCGTCCTTACTGGTTGTGCGGGCAACGGCATAATCTCTATTTTTCGGAGATTAGCTGGTAAAGCCATTGTGGTTCCTTGGAATTCCGAGGTCAGCCTGGCCAAAGTCTGTTCCAGGTCTTCACCACCAGCTTTGTGGGTCAGTGGGAGACTTGCCACCATCCTGGTATTGATTTATCTTAGCTAGATTTCCAGATGGAAGCCCAGGACTCGTTCTTCGCTTGGTAGAGCCTGCCAGGGGATAAATCCACCGCTTTGCATCGCAGTCTGACACCTAATAACACCTTCCATCCACGACGAATAACACATCTAAGCATTTGGGAGGATTTCCCGACCTGGATGGAAATAACTGGAACACACAGAGATATTCTTTCCGTTCAGCGTGAATGGAGCGTAAGAAGCCAATCGATTTCTCACGAGCGTCGTTTTTGTAGGATTTAGTCGAAGAACAATCTTTCCACAGGTTCTATCAAAGCTGGTAAGCATACGTTCCGCTTGGCCAATATTTGGTGTTATAAGGACGATGTCATCAGCAAAGCGAAGATGGTGTAACTGCTGACCGTCGATATTCACTCCCATATTATCCCATTCCAATGTTCGCATGACGTTCTCGAGGGTGGTGGTGAATAATTTCAGCCAGATGGTATCGCGTTGCCTAACCCCTCTTCTGACATCGTTGTTACTACCGTTGTAGAATGGTGAAATCTTCGTTGTGATATTTTTGTACAACTCACGAAGAATCTTTGTGTGCTGAGTAGGGACTCACTGACTATCAAGGGCTTCAATGACTGCCTCTATCTCACTTGAGTCAAAGGTCTTCTTTAAATCGACGAAAGTGAGACAGAGCAGTTTCTTGTGCTCTCGTGATACTTCAATGAGCCTTGTTACCGTGTGGATGTGGTCCATCGTGCCAAATCGTTTTCGAAACCCTGCTGACTCACATGGCTGTCCTTCGTCCAGTGTTCTGTCAATCATGTTTAGGATGACTCGAGTGAAAAGTTTGTAGACCACTGACAGTAAGCAGATTAGGCGATAGTTTCCGATATCGTGGACGTCACCCTTTTTAAACATTAGCACGGTTTGCTGATCTTCCATTGAGTCGGGACCTTGCAAGCCGATGACGTCGTACCTTACCTTTCTCGCTTGCATGATCAAGTCTTCTATCGAGGACTCGGATGCAAGCGAACGTGCATTGTAGGCAGAGATCGCCACCATTGTTCTTCGGCATCCAAGCAGCTTCCATTATCCCTGAGATTTTAGCAGCCTCCCCATACTCGTCCTACCCAACTCTGCGAAATTGGGGGCTCTTTCTGGGTCAGGGGAATGAGGCCCGTTTTTTTTACTGTGTTTGGCATTCTGATACCCACGTATAGCTTGCTGGGTATATTCACGGGTAGCTTGCCAGTCTCTCCCAGAGTGGACATGGATCTTACTTGTTGGAGGCGACTCCTAACCGCCTCCCATAACTTCCCAGTCACTTCATTGCAGAGTTTTGGCCGAATTGGCTCGTAGAATACAACCCGCATAAGCAAGAACGTACCCGCACACGTAGACATGGATGCGCCTCGTAAATACAATACGTATGTGCCAAATAGGCGCAGCAGAAACTGAGAATCCATCCCCTGGATCCACCTGCGCCTCAGGGAAGCATTATAGAGAACATTCTTTACGAATATTGGAATGTTCTCTATGTAAATTAATTATAACCTTATGTCAAACATTTTCGAATACGGTTTCCGGTGACCTTTTCTCCATGACGATCTGATAACCTTATGTCAAACATTTTCGAATACGGCTTCCGGTGACCTTATGACTAACATTTCGTCGGCGGTTATCTCATGAAAAACATCTGCAGTTACAGTCCTATGCTTTGACTATCGCCTTATCAGATTGCAAGGCTTGTAAAATGTTTCCGGTAGCCGTCCTTCCGCATACTGTAGCCTGACTTCACCTACTGTAACCCCACTCCACCTACTGTAACGCGACTCCGCCTATTGTAGCCTGACTCCGCCCAACCCAAACGGTATATAAACGGCTCCACGGCTGACTAGCTCAGGTCACAGCAATGCTGCCCAAATCACCATATCCTTTCCTCACATCGATCTCATGTGGTCGAAGTCTTATGACAACCTCTTCACTTTTGAGCAACCTGAACACAAGAAATCAGGCTGCGCCTATTCATTACTTGTATCATTGTTGTATTAATTGTACAGTTGTATTGTTATGCCATAATTGTTATATAATTATGATAAACGGTTTAATTACCCAAGTTTGAGGTTTCCGGCATTGTGACTACTACTTACAAGAAGTCCCGCGTGGCATACACAAAGGCGAGCAGCAAATTCCGACCGAATCATCTTAACTACTTGGTATTCCTATATAATCGAGCCGTCCCACCATAAGCATACTGTCGCTTTTAGTCTGCGATTAACCCCCTATCCGCCAACTGGTGACGCACCACCTAGCCTCGCGACTAAGCGGCTCGAGATCACTTATGTGAGGTACCTCCGTGCTGCTAAAGTTTGCATAGGTTAAAGGAACGGAATATCGTTGAGTGGAAAATCTGGATGCGGAACCCGGTGTTTTCCTCCTCCTCACTTGAGTGCTTTAATATACCTCCTGACACGCTCGTTTTCCCTTGCTCAACACTCGTGCTAACTTGCTCTTCGTTTTGATACTTCGACTTAGACACATCCAGCTGTAGTGGAGCCATCCGAAGACATTGATATCACTGTGCATGAATAGAGTATGCGAAACAAATTGACATCGTATTCTACAAATAGAGTCGAACAGCAGTCTTTCCATTAATGTTTGTAGCACTCTCAAGTGGTAAAACCTTATGACCAACACAGGCAGATCTACTTGTATTGTAAGCAGCCACAAATAACCACCTCTGTGTGCACGAAGAAGGAACTAAAAGAGGAATCGCGCAACTTCGCTCGGTAAATAGCCATCTCCAGCGCAATAGTAACCCCACGGGATAAGTCTAGAAGGAGAACGACGCTGCAAAAGAAAAACGTGGCCAAAACAACACCCCATTTATGTTGCCCTTCATTAGCGATGAATAACCGTAGCTATAAAACGATGCTTAAGAAGGGCAGATCTAGAGGAATCGGTAGCGATAGTTGAAATACCACCGGCTACTCTACGTCGCCAATTAGTTCGCACCCGCCTGTATGACCGTCTGTGTGAAACAACAAATTGCGTAATTTGGCCTTACGGCAGGGACGGTGATTGCATGAGTTCAGGTACGATATACCTGCTCTCTTGTAATAATTGCGGAGATGAATATATTGGCGAAACGGGCAGACCTTTGTGCATCCGTATAAAAGAACACTTAGATGGCAAACGAAAAGCATGGCATGGTATCCGAATAGGGACGCATAGGATACAAAAGCATAACGGAGACGATTTCGTAAAAAAAAAAAAACGGTGGGTTTTTCGAGAAGCCTTTGATCGTGTGGTTACCATATAGATTTTATCTTTCTGTTAGTGTTACTGAAGTGTTTGGCGTAGTAAATTGTTTGGCAACATGTCCTTCCAGGCTCTGAAGAAGACTGTTTTACTTTTCAAGAAGGGTGACCTACACGATATCAGCCACTATCGCCCACTTTGCTTGCTGTATGCCGTCTGCAGACATTTCACTTGAATCATACAACAGGATTGGCAGAACTCAGTGCGAAAGACAGCCATGTGAGCAAGCAGGATTTCGAAAAAGATTGAGTACAATGGGCTGCATTCACGCGATACTTGATACTTGAAACTTGAACGCCCCTTCCTCACTGGTTGTGCGCGCCCCAACATAATCATCATTTTTCGGAGATATGCTGGTTAAAGCATTGGTTCCCTGGAATCCCGAGGTCAGCCTGACCGAAGTCTGCCCTAGGTTTTCACCACCACAGGCAGTCGCAGGCTTTGTGGATCAGAGGGAGATTTGCCACCATGCGACTTTGATACCGGGACGGTGGATCCTGGTATTGGTTTACCCTTAGCTAGGCTTCCTGAGGGGAACGCTGGATTCGTTCTCCATTTCTCGTCGCGCATCACAATTCGATTGAGAAAAGGGTCGCTTTTGTTGCGCAGAATAAGAGCAGACGCCACTTCAAAATGGCAATTTTTTAAATGTTTTTTGTCTCTTCTATGCGATTTAAGTGAGTGGAGATTGTTCCTGTGCTTACACCAATTTAAGGTACTCTTCACTGATAGAACTCCATGCGCAGCGCTGACAGTTCCTCTTAAATTTCAAGGTGACATGATTGTGGTGGACCACAGTCTAGACCATAGCGATAAGACCAACCTCTCACGCTGCTTGTTTCACTTTGATGCGTAGATGATGGCATGAAATTCTTGACATATTCTCCTTCGGCATCGAGCCTTTCAAAACCTATATGAAGCAGTTCGACGTCTCTTTCGTAATAAATCAATGCTGAGATGTTTACAATAAAGATGCCAAAGTTGGGGTTAGTTCACATCTTTTGAATAGTAAGCGTCTGACTCGAGCAGTTACTCGTATAAAAGAATAGAATTGTCGAATTTGTGGTGACGAGCAAACCAATGACGCCAATTCCTCTTGCATTTTCCGAAGAACAGCTCTTCTTGGATAGGATAAATGGATTTAGCTTCTTCGGCACAGAAGAAAAAATTGTCGAAATTAACAATAGCCGAAGAGCTAGTGATTGCCGGCTATTCCATTGTTAAGCCAGTTACTGCTCACTTCGTTGTATTCATCACTAACATCCTCAGTTCATCTTCTTTAGACTCTTTCAGCGATGGCACAAGAGTTTCTAACCCTGAATTTTGGAAAATAGCATATAGCATATAGATATACTGTCAGAGAAAGTGGGCACTTCTCTATAAGGTTCCATCCTAAAATCGTCTTGTTACTGAAAAACTATCAATGGTTATTGAAAAATTAGCTCTGTCTATATTATGTAGCACATGAATCCCAAAGGGCGCGTGTGGCACAGTGGTAGGAGGCGCTATCCAGCGCCCACGTGGAATCGATCTCCGCATGCATGGCCCACTAAGCCTTCCATTTTTCCGGGATCGGTAAATTGGCACAAGATTTGTCTGGGAGGATAGCAGAACTGTCCCGATACATCGGTAGGTCACCATGAGTCATTATGCTTTCAATGACCTCCAAATGACGTCTGATGAAGTTGATTGCATGGCGCATCTCTAAAGGGATTGATCAACGCCTAGAGCTTTATCCCTTATGGCTCTATTTCTCGAAAATAGGAAACGATGCCAATTCGAATCGCTTACGACTTCATCTTTAGGCAGTGAAGCAGGTCGAGTCGGATCCGTCGAATTCACCAGAGAAGCGGACCACGTAGTCGTCATTGCTAGTCAATGAACTGCTCTGTGACTTCCAGTACTTCATGGATGTCATGTCTTCATTGCTGAGGACTCATGTCACAAAACAGCCCATATAGGAACTTCACACCTCATTTCTCCAAAGCATAGCATTTTTACTCATCATTTAAACATTATCTAAAGTATAGTTTTCATTCTGTCAGTTGCTTATTTGTGGTCACAGTAGTGTTTTCCTTAGATGCTAATTTTTACAAAATCTCACACGACCACCTTGTTTGTTGGCCTTCCATTTCAGGTCTACTAGTCACCTAATAAGCGTTGGGACTGTCCATACCCACGAACATAAGCAACGAATTTTTTCACATGTGAACACATTAAATATTGTATTTTACTCATGCTCATATTAAATCCTATTTGGTACATAGATGTTACCAATCGTTAGCATCCTACCTACATGGGGCTAGAACTCACTACAGATTTACTTTAAACATTCTGCGAGCCATTAATCAATTTTAGATGAATTTTTTGAAATCCCTCTCAACGATTTACCGCCTCATCGTGGCTGGGAGGTGTTCCTGGCTGTCGGACTGCGTTGTACAGCGGGGGGATTAGTAAATTCTAACTAATTCTAATCTCGGAAGCTTTCATGTCCTCTTAGGACCCAGATCTGAGGAAAAGTTGGAATAAAAATATTCTCCTTAAAATATTGGAACGTGCAAAAAAATTTATTTGACGGAACTTTACTGATCGTTTAATTCCTTATTCTTAAGATCCGAAAATGTTTAGGGAAATTATAAATCTAATGAAGCGTGACGTGAAGACAACAAAAATTAAGCAAAAGACCGAACACCGGTAGCATTAGAGTGATCCAATTCCAATTTACCATCCCATTAATAAACAAATTACTCTGGACTTACGAATATTACGAACTCTTTTCGACGATACAACCACAATGATGCTGAGATATTTGCAAAACTGCGGATCGCAGGTGTCTGCGGTGGAGAACGAACACGTTATTACCCTTTCCCGGGCTGACGCGTTCATCACCACACTATGCGAGCGCCTTGTTTCGCTTCTCCCAGCCTTCGATTAGTTAACGCGAGGATGCTAGTATGTTGTCGATTTCGGTGTTTTCTTTTCCGCGACGTCGATCTTTTCTAAACCATTTTCACGTCTTTTTTACCTTAATTGAGAAATAAAATCCACTAATATGCTGTTCACGAAGTATGCAAAATGAAATATGGTACGACTTCATCTAATTTCATTCACTTTATAAAATAATTCATCATCCTGTGTGAGCAGCACAGGAGAGGTTTGACTCTAGATAACACAAGCAACAGAAAAGATGATTCCACACGAGGCGAAATTTCCAACAGATCGGACATTGGAAATTGAAACACTTCTTAGCAACCTCGCTTCAGATCTTCAACGACGTTCGTAAGAGGTACATTAGTTCTTCCTCTTCTTCTTCTAACTGCAGCTTTCAAATAATGCCAATTCGAGACGTATGACTGGACCAAAGATCACGTACATTACCGGACAGGTATTTAGTCTGTGTCAACTTTAACAGCGTAGTAACGGGTTGCAAACTAAGTTAGATCCAGCAAGAGTTTTCTAGTAATTCAGTGCTATCACTTTAATGATCGGAGGCGTCTTGCAATACAAATAGGAACGAACCCCGCTCCAAAGGTTCACCAAGCCTTTCATCCTTCCGGGGTCGGCAAATTGGTACCAGACTTGTCTGGAAGGATAGTAGCACATGCTCGATGCATCGGCAGGTCACCGCGTGTCGTTCTAAAGGCCAGATATGCACTCAGTCACCTCCAGCGATGCTTAGTGAAGTCGAATGCATGGCGCATCCCTCAGGGAACGATCAACGCCGAGAGCTTTATCCTTTATCCTTTTAAGTGTTACTTACTGAAGTCGCTATCGAGCAATACATAGATCGAAATAAGCAACGTAACCAATGATTCATGTATGATATTTATTAATGCACAGAGAGCGGTTTTACAATTGTTGCTTGCAAGATACAGAACTATATCATACACATGATTCATTGAAAAAACCAACACATTAAACGCGAAGGTGCGGTGTTGCGTCAAGGTACGAGCATAACTCAAATGTTAATGATATATCATTTCCAAAACACCACGCCATCTCTTTTACGAAAACTTGCATTACGGTCACTTCTGTATGGACCTTTCAATATTACAAGACCAGTTGGAAATACAACAAACATATTATCACGATATGTAGGTCGGGTAGGAGCGCTTTTTACTGCTCAAATTTTTGAACAATGCATGGTAACGGCAAGCGACAAGCAACGTTACTATACTCTTAAATCCTACAAGACTAGGGTGAAAAATAGGAACAACTAAGACGAGAGCAAAACAACAGAAGCAAGAAGCATCTTTCAACTTTGGAACGACCCATTACTATACAAGTGATTTGACATTTTAGAAAAGCAAAGAGAATACACATGTAGTACTTGAAGTAAGGATGGGAAAAAGAAAGGAAGGCTGAATAGATAGCAAATATAGAACTCTTAGAGCAATCTTTTACGATGAATTAAAGACGTGTGGAGACCCGAAACTACCGTAATACGACCCACATTGTAGGGTGTATGCAACAATATGTATGAAAATTATTTAAAAACACATAAAAAAAAACTCGACAAGTAGAGAGCTACACTTTGAAGAGTGGCTGTTGTAACTGAGAAATGGAAAAGAATGTAGGAATCTACTAACACAGAAAGCAGAGCGAGCAGCAGAAGGGCAAAATTAGAAGCGCTACGACACCACTGATGGAATATTTCTAAACAAAACCCGTCTCGATTAAGAAACCTTCCCAATTGGTAGCAGGATGTGCGTGAAAGTTATATAACTTAACTCGTATTTAAATTTGATGGATCGACAACCAGAACACGAAGGAAAGTGATTTAGTTTTGTTGTGGAGGAGTAGAAAAGTTGTTTTTCACACGATTTTCATGCGCTTTCTCCTCAACTGGCACGCCAGCCTGAGATGGACCCAAACCTGTAGCTGTTGAACACCCTGAGACCATAGTCGACGACGACGAGCCGTAAACCACTGACAAATCAGAGGACGGTGGGAAACAATCAACTCGACGAGGTGATAACCTCTGAAAAATGGTGGTAACTAAAGGCAGTGAGGCAACCATGAATAGGCAGTGCATAATTTTTGCTCATAAAAGAAAATCCGTTTTTTTTACAAAGGACTTAAGCTCGTGGTATATTAAAAAAATCAATATAACATTTGCCACTCTAACGTCCTGCTAGAACATGAAGACAAGTGGCAATACTTCTCCGTCTAAACAACTCACATCACTGACGTCCGCAACCACTGGTGGTGGACTGGCTGGCAGTGATAGAGTGAATTGCGGATGCTTAACATGATGATGTGAGTTCATCAGATCGTCTGACAATGAATCCCCACTCGACTGCACTGGTGCGACAGTTGCTTTCTTGACCATACGTATCTGCCGTTGCCGGCTGCGCAGTTCTTCAAGTTCAAGTCGCTGTTGTTCACGAAGCTGTTGCTGTTGCATGCGATGTCTATACACAGGAAATATTATTCGGTAACAATAACATCAACAAGAATGCGCATAAAGGATAAAGCCATTCCATTTTTCGATTTCCCAATCCTGTTATAAGCTAGGAAATTCTCAGCATCTATCAATATTTTATTAATGAATAACTCGAGCTGGCACCAGTAAGTCTTCACCACCTTGTCGATGCAAAGAAAGACCAACTGAGCTTTACCTGACACTGGGAAAAAGTTACACTTCTGGTATGTACTTTTTATGGTTACTGAGACAGGCTCGGATACGAGAGTAGCGCAGTGGTTGGAGGGGCCCTGCAATACACATGGGATCGATCCCATGATCCAGGCTCACCAAGCCTTCCGTCTCTCCGGGGTCGGGAAATTGGTACCAAACTGTCTGGGACGATAGCATCAATGGTACGATCTTTCGGTAGGCCACCACAAGGCATTGCATAGGCCAGATTTGCATTCCGTCACTTCTAACGATGCTTGATGATGTTGGATGCACAGCGGATCCCTGAGGGATTGGTCAACACAGAGAGGTTTTATCCTTTTTTATTGAAGTAAGCTAAGAATAGATCGCTGAGCCTTTTTGTGGGATGGCTTTCCTTTTAACTAGAATATGGAAGTCGAATTTCTCAGCGAGACAATCTCCTGTTGCAGACACAAGTTCGAAACTCAGGAACATCCACAGTCCATGATCCGAAAAACCAAGTGGTGGAAGAATATATACATTACTTATACTATTTTCAAACGCACCACTTCACAAGAATGTTGTATCAGTAAAAAAAGAAACCTTACTTTCGAATGAGTGCCAAAACCTCGGGATCGTCATCGTTCTCTTCTTCAACCTGAGAAAATAAAAGATGATCTATGTATACCATTAAAAAATATGACTGAAAAGAGAAAAGAATGTCCGGGTTACAAGCAAATGTCATTTTAATTTCTATTTACTATCTATTCTTTTTTCATGGCAGGGTATTAATGTGAAATACAACCGTAACGATGCTGAGAAACGAGCAAAACCTGGAACCTCAAGCGGTTTTCAGACACGCAATTACCCTTTCCACGGGTGAACTTGTTATTATTTCCGTTAAAAGGGTGATTGCCTGTAACATCGATAAAGTAAAAATATGGCTGAGAGAAAGTTAAAGCAAGCATATCGGTTGGTGTGATAGATAGAGAGCATGTGAGCCCTGGTTATGGATAATCATGGGTTCCACACCCACCTGACTTCCCGAGTTTTGCTCATAGATCAGCATCCTTGTGGTTGTATCCACATAAACGTCGCATCGTTGAAATGGGACGAAAAAAACCGAAATAGTAGCCAATAATCACTAGTCGCTAACAAGTAACAAAAATTCTAATCATTCCTCTCTCTTCGTACATGCTCAAAACCAAAAACAGCATCAAAATAAAAAACAAAAAAACAACCATAGCCGGGGAACATTCTAGGGTAGATAGGAAGCGCAAAGAAAGCAGAGAACCGCATTTCAAGAAACGGTTGATGCGGACTAGATTTGCTGCGAACGCTTATTTTTACAAGTACTGAGAAATTCTATACTTCGAATAATAACGAATTCTGGAAACGACCAGGTTACAAAGACATGTACTCATTTGATTTGCACTACTTTTGTTTCCACATTCGCCGCCGCCACACTTCCTCATGACAAAGTATGGATGCAATACAGAGATGACAAAAACATAATTAGGAACCTGCAATTCGAATTCGGAAGTCGGTACGGGACTGAAGAGAGGTGGAGTACCAATATAAAACATAGCAGTGCTCCCAAACGTGCTCGAGCCATCGTCGTAATGGGTTGACGAATCGTCACGAACGAGATTTGATCGCATGGACGACGTGCCGCGTGTACATGACAGCGCGTTCTCGAGATTCTCAAACGTTGCCAGGTTGTCCACAGTGCGAAGACGTTGTGTCAAATCAGGGATGGTGTGCGACGGTGCAAAATATGGTGCAATGCCGCCACCATTCGTTTCCACCACCTCCATTTTCTGGTCTGGTGATGGCGATTCTTCTTCTGGAGTGGCAGCGAGAGAAACAGACGGTCGAGAACACGCAGTTGTGGAGGGATGGGAAGAACAAAGGCACAGTCTAACGAAGAAACACAAGATATGATAAGCTAGTATTTATTAAAATTCGTGAGTTAGAAATGTTGCAATGGGTTAGCGATTAACCACGTCCACTTACGTCATGTTTACCAGAGAACAGATGGAAGCATAATGTCGATAACATCGACCAATTATTACGGTAAATGTAGTAGATCATTCATTATGCGACGCTCCTTTTATTCACGTTTTTAGCGTTATGTGTTTCAGATTCCTCTTAAAATTTCGCCTTGGCCCCTAAATAATCCGGGCGGGTGTATAGAGAACTTCTCTCTATAAAAGTTCTCTATCTATCAGAATAATAGTATTTGATGTCCAAATATGGCCCTCTCGCACTCGCACATCAAACACCGCAATGTAACCTTTCTAATCTTCTCGATCAATTATGTTCAATGTTTCAGGCACTATAGCGATTCAGGTTTGACTTCAGTAGCATAGCGACGATGGCTTATCCGAAGGAGGCGTAACCATAGAACAGTTTACTACTTCCTTGCGAAACAACGAAGCTAATGACGTTTGATGCTTCAGGCAGTTAGGTACAGTCTATTGCGGTCCAGGATCAACAATCCAGATTAACCGCGGTTGCATACGCACGCGGCTCCCGCAGCCGATATAAGCCAGGTGCCTTCGACGGCGGAGACATGCCATCACTCACCTTACCCTCGATCGGTAGCGCGGACAATCCGCTCCGCAAAACCATATCCTCAATCATCCTCAATCACATTCATTCACACATTCACATTCATCTTTCAGTGATCAGCAGATTATTTTATCTTGTCTCTCAGCTGGTCTACGGTGCGATGTCAGTAGTGGCGGGTGTTACCAACTGCGTTCTG
>UYYA01004119.1:0-42386 GCA_900624975.1 Angiostrongylus costaricensis | reverse complement strand
TGCGTTCTGTTAGCAACGCCATCGGTGGCATGTACCATTCCTCCCACAATGTACACGCAATGTGTACAATGCCGCTAAGCGGCCAACCATAAGCTATGAATTCTGCTAAGCCGCTATAGGCGTATCAGTTTTGTAGCCACTTATCATAATGGCCCTTACCCTTAGGCAATGGTGGCACCCATCGATGCTCAAAGTTCACGTTGCTGACATAGCGTTATTCACGACCAGCCGCCTGACTGTGTTCCGTAGATGACTCATCATTCACTGTCCATAGCACCGTCAACGCTCATGTAACTTACAGTCCTCATCGATTCATTAAAATGCTCCTCGTCGCTATAAGGTTGAAATCTTAGCTTGGCCGAAACATAGCCAGTCTGTGACCCTCACCACCTCAGCATACTGTCTCCCTCTCCGCGACATACAGTCTCCTCCCTACGCCCCCAGCATACTGTCTCCTTCAGCCGCCGCGTCTGCCGCGAATAGACGCGGCGCGGCATCGCTTACGGTTAAGCAAAGGCTACTTCGTTGTAATCTCATTATTATTGTTAATATTGTGTTAATGGTATAATAATGTTTGAATGCCATTGCCTCATTGTTAGCCTCACTTCACTACAGGCCTTAGCACCTCAGAGCTCTAATTTGTTTTACGCCTCTACTATTACTTCTTTATCGTTACTATCATGTTATTAGTATTGTATTTATGTAGTAAAAGTTTAATTACCCAAGTTTGAGGCTGGTAGATCAACTACAACAACTAAAAGATCCGCGTGGCTAATATTCTACATCAATCTGAACCGCTACACTTCGCCGCTAACCACTTTCGTTACACATAATAGCCCACAATAATGCTTCTCCCCAATCCAACGGTTATTCCCATAACATAAATTCACATCTACTTACCGGGTGAATTTCTTGACTCGAACTGGTGATATGATGTGGAGGTGTTACACGTCCATGGTGGTCGTTTAAGGGAAATGGAGTCGGCTCTCTTTGTTCAGGATTGATTACCTATCAAAAAGCAAGATCTGTACGAAAACTTACGCATATAAATTCTTGCACACTTAACACCACGAAATTCGATTCAATCAGATAGTATTCTATTGCTCAATAATAAGGTAATTTCCCACTATTCAACATTACAACGACTGTGGTTCCAATTCACTTGAAAGTACATTGATTCGGTCCTGGGAGCAGATACCCAACTTTGTAAAGACAGATTTTCAAAGCGTTTTTTCACGAATTTCAAAATTTTTTTGAAGGTTCGAAACCTGTGTGTGGGGTAAAACGACCAAAATTCACTTAGATCCTTTTGTTGGTCAGATTACTAACAATCAAATTGATTGACTTGAACATCTGTTTATCTCAGGTTTTATGAAAACTTGTAGCAACAATCAATACGGAATTATTTGTGCCATCTGCTAACATTGGGTGAACTTTTGCTATATTTTTACCTTACCAAGGAAAACCGAACACTTGTAGAGTTAGCTGGGTTGAGCAGTAAAAAACGTATTGATTCCACGATGAAAAAGAAAGTGTTAAAAACACTCCGTTAGAAAGTCCATCAATTAAAAATCAGTTATAAAACCAGAAAGGTGATGTACCTTCTGAAGAGCTTGCGCGAGCCCGTTCAAGGTGTCTACATGAAGTTCATCAGGTCCACTACTAGTCGTCTGATTCGAAGGATGTTCATCTTCTTCCTAAAGAAAATTAGTTAGTTCCAAACAATTCCTTCATTAAAAATAAATAACAGGAGGTGGTTAATCCAAGGACGAAACCATAAATAGATAGCACCAAATTAAACATAACAAGAACAAAGAACACCTTCGGCGCCTGAATTTGAGATGCTGACTTAGACTGGTGCGCTGTAGCAGCATGTGTAGGCTGTGCTTGCTGCTGTATCGACTCTTCACATTGTTGTTGAATTTGACTCAGAACAGTGAGCTTTTCGCTCAAGCCTAAATCTATATTCCAGCTCTTGAACATAAACTATGTCGAATTTTCTAATTCAAACAGAAACACCTGAAAGATTTGTCGTAGTTTCTCCCGTGTGAGCAGGAGTAACTGGAAGACTAGTGGTTGGATGAACACCACCCTGGCCACTATGCACCTGCAACCACAGTAACACTTCGCCAACGTTCGCCACAAGGCAAAAGGACAAAATTGTAAATTACATGTCATAATATAAAGAATACACTGTAATTACCTCTAAACGATAAGCACCCTCGACACTACATCATTAGCGCGAAATGATCGCAGCATTTTTCGCCACCACAAGCAACAGTGCAATTTCTTAGCTATCACGAATATAAAACGATATTTTAATTAATTCTAAGCATAAAAGGTACGGAAATTGCAATCCTTAAGTGGGAAAAAGATTTTCCTAAACAACCGTGCAGAAATCCAAAACAGGCTTAAAGTGAATGCGTATAAAGACATGAAAGTACTAACCGTCATAACACAGTGTTGGTTCGAAGCAATCGGTTGCCCTGTCATAACTTCAGGAATTGGTGCGTGAACTGAAGCACACCCTGCCGAAACTGTTGACACTCCACTCACCTAAGAAGGATACCTTCAGACACTTTGAAATCGTCCATATTTCATTATAACAAAAGTAGTGATACTGATAATACCTTTCTCAGTTCCGAATCCAGCTTTTGCAGAGCAGAAAGATCTAAATGTGAAGCATTAACTTGTGGATGATGACCAAGAGCCGTCACAGCTGCGCTGGATTCCACAATAACGTTCGATGGTACAACAGAATTAGTTGCAATTTCAGTTGATTGAACTGAAGATGATGATGAGACCATTGGTGCAGTTGGAATAGATATTATGGCAGGTGAAACCATCGGCAAAAGCATCTGTAAAATCGCTTGAAACCATGGTATACACAACGAAAATCCCAGCAATCAGCTCGTGAGTCCCAAGAAGCTGAATTTTCCAGATCTCGCCAATGAACCTCTTTTATTAAAAGACTACTGACCACTAAACAATATATACTGCAAAAGATATGGTGGAAAACCTATGAACGAAACCCACTGTCATCGATGCGACAACACTAGTAGTGTTAGATGACTGAGCAGCAACCGGAGTAGATGGTCCCATATTATAAATGCTGGCATCAGTATGCGTTGACGTTGAAGATGAAAATCCCGATTCGACAGATGTAGGAGCAAGTGTAGCTTGCATTGGTACGCTTTGCACCTTAAACTTGTATCAAAATGAATGAAACTATAGAACAGCCTCTAAGATATCACTACAAACTTTGAATCGACTACTACTGCTTGCATTACTGGCCACAGACGACGTGTTTGAATGACCGGCCGTAGTAGTTGGCGAAGACTCGTTTGAAAGCAGTATTGGTGCGGATGGACTTGATTGTTGGGCAGATAGTTGAGACTCCGACGATATAGCAGTTTCAACAGTTGTTAACACTGAAGCTGTTAGAGGGGTGGATGGTAGTGCAGTGACGAGTGAAGGGGTAACCTGAATTTATATTGCACACAGTTCTACACATAAGTGCTCGCTATTTTAACGGTTATAAAACCCACACCTGAAACCTTGAGGTCTTTGCTGCAGAGGTGGTAACCGGGTTAGCCGTAGCGGAAACAGAGCAAGTATTGATAACATGAGTGGAGGAAGACTGGGAAATTGCAGCCGGAACGGTGGTTGCGATTGAGGTTAAAACATCGCTGCTAACATTTCGGTTCATGTTGGAACCCAACTGGAGAGATGACTAAATAATCTTGTAAAATATGATATATGCAGCAATCTACTACTAGGTCGGCGAAAAAAGATTCAATTCCTCGTATTTAAACCCAAACATTGTATTCTTGATTGGTTGTAGAAATTTCTGGGCCTCCTCTAAAGGTAAGTGCACAAGATAGTAAATGAGAACAATATAAAAAACAAATAGTCGTTCGTTGACTGAAAGGTGCACGACTACGCCATGTCTCGGATGACGTGATCATCGAAACCCATATAGATCGAGGCTGGTAGTTTTCCCACTGATGATCTCACACGAGAACTTGAAAATACTACGAAATGATAAATTAGCGGAGGCAACGGTTGTTAGAAAACCAGTATTAAGGAGTACCTACACCTAGTTGGGTGCCACATTGTTATGGCAGAATAACTTAGCAGTTCAATGGCACGAACCAAACTGCTATAGTGCCGATCTGCCATGTCACCTGAGTTCCTGAAGGATCTGGCAAACTGTAGCGAGGGATGGATGCTTTACCACACCTACTCAAGGTGTTCGCTCTGGCTGTCACTGACATAACAGTAATTAATTAAGTTCGAGCGTAAATCATGATAACGCTCATCCTCGTTGCTTATAGCACTGATGCGTCACAATATAACATGGGGTGTTGTGTTGCTGGGCTACGACGGCATGAACATCTACGCAAACCAGTTCCGCTTTATGGATGCTGCTATGACTCAGAAAGAGATGAAACTAAGTTGACTTTCTAATCCACAACACTTGTATGCACGTGATCTCAACGGTTCGTCAGTAAGTAGTAACGGTTTGTTCTTAAACCGTTCTACAATTGTCTATAGCTGACAGCGACCAATCAAGCGAATAAGCGGGTTTATTGCAGTTTGAAACGGAGTGTTGTCGACAAAAATTTTAAGAGAGAAAAATCATGATTCAGCATCAGTTTGCCTCTAACACATAGATTGAGGTTTTCAGTGTAAAGCTCGCTAAAATCTAACCTTAGCACTTCACCACCTAATAGTGGATCTCCAAATGCCCTTATAGAATCATTCGAAATGTCTTTAAAAAAGGCGACATTGGCCTACAATAATCAATAACTTCCAAAAAAGGAAAGACGAGAAATTCACGAACCTTTACCTCGGTCTTCGATAGAGGTGGTGAAGATGAGGAGGAGGATTCGGTAGCACAGGATGAGATACATAGTTGTGAAGTCGGAAGCGGAGACGAAGTTAAGTGCTGGGTCGGAGCAGTTACTTTCCCACCATTTGAATGGCACGTAGCCGTAATAACTTGAGTCACGGTTGGCGCTGGACCAACCTGGAGCACGACTACTTAATGTCCGTAACACCAAACAATCAGCAATGCTGACGACGAAGTACCTTCGAGGTGGGCGATCCAGAAGAAATGTTACTGGTTGTGGTAGTTTGTGTCTCCACTACAGTGGTAAGTTTGGTACCTACGACACCACTGGCTCCGGTGTTAACGAGCTGAAGATGATGCTATGGAAAGGCCATTTGAAGCTAATTTAAACTAAAGCAACGAAGAGTTAACCATTCATAAATAAGCATAACTGAAGCTCCCGACCTCAATAATTTGATCTAATTGGTCTTCGACAATTCCAACATAGTGTTGTGCAAGGCAATTCTCGGCCAACTAAAAAACAGACGAAGAAACACTTAAGTACTAATCTTTCAGTATAATCCAAATCCTATAAAAGATTTATTAGCAAATAGTTTTAAAACATCAAAAAAAGTAAATCAAAAAGGAAAAAGAACAATGCATTTATCGATATGGACGGGAAAACATGGTTAAGGAGGAACAAAGAGAAACTACGCTTATTTTCCGTCTAGTAACCAGCACAATTTCTCTGGATTTGAACCACACCTACCAGTTTCTCAGCAATTACGGATGGCCTATCAGAATCTGGTGCAAATTGGAAAGTAACCGTTTTGTGAGCAGTGTCCAACTTACATGATACCAGCTGAAAATACACACATTTACACATAAAGAAAAAATAATTCAAGAAAACAAAGTAACTGCACCGGCTGATCTTTTGCAATATCGACTCTTAGCACCTCCAAAACAATCCTCCTTTTAGCCTTCTTTTTCTCGTCATGGGCAGAGGTTGAGTGTGAATCAGGATGATCTTCCGAAGCTGGCTGGAAATCCAATTGCTTTAAACATTTAAGAGAAGAACTATGATGAATGACAAAACAACACAGACCAATGGAGCTGCAGCAGTTTGAACTATTTTTTCAGTGGACGTAGTAGCACTGATTGTAGACATTGTTTGTTGAACTGAAAGCTGTGTAGAAGATGTTACAGGCGGCGACACAGTGGGTTGCTGTGAATTATGTAAGTGAGCTGTATCCAAAGTAGCGGTAGATGCTACCACCGCTGCCGCCGCCTCCTTCTGCAACGGATGTAGTTAAGATCAACAAGGTGAACGTTTACAACAAAAGTCTACATGGACGCGAACGTTCAGATCATTTCACCTGTTCAGCTTCAAGTCGCGCCGCGTTTTCCTTTTCTTTTGCACGAGCTTTCATTTCTTCTTTGATTGCTTGTTCTTCACGTTGCCTCTCCTCCTCTTCCCGCTGCCGTTTCAGTTCCGCAATTTTGAATTCGCGATCCCTCTTGAAGCTCTCTACCTAAACAAGGCGATATATGTATAAATAGCAGAGATCACTATGAGCAAAACTATGCACGATAGATGCAGTACCTTATCTTTAATCAGTTTTGTGATCATCTTAGTGTCTTCGTCTGGAATATGCTGCTGCTCTATCATTTGTTGGACAACCTTCGAAACAAATGTTTAGGTTAATGGATGTTGGTTAAAAATTTATTTGACTTTGTATTTTATCATAACCGTGTTCTTTAAAAATTTCGCTTGCGAATGTGGATTCTGAAGGAAAGAAAATCCGAAATGTACAGCAAACCAAAAAGAGTAGTGCGTAAAGAAATCAGCGTCAAGTTCTTCAGATGCAAATTATTAGTTGATTGATCTCGAAAACAGATGCGGAACATAATTGGTGTGCGAGTGATGGCAAAACAACCTATCATATTAGTTAAAGCAAGAGCAAGATGAAGGGCTGACCTCATTCGAAATATTGAACGAGCAAACCTCTTCAGCTGTATCATTCTCAATATCGAATGCAAACTGGAGTCCTTCGTTCTCTTTGAATCTGTATTGCTTCCGCTTCTTCTCGTCGTAAACCCTCAACTGCATCTGGATCTACAAAACGTTTAGCATTACTATTGTTACGTGTGTTATATATACATATATATATATATATATATATATATATATACACGTACACATACTACATTATGCAGATAATAATAATAAAGGATAAAGCTCTCGGCGTTGACCAATCCCTTAGGGATAAGCCATGCATTCGACTTCGTTAAACATCGTCTGGAGGTAATTGAATGCATATAAGTCCGAATACGGCACCACACACGCTCTTATTCTATTATATTAGCAATCATATTTTGTACACTATTTAGACAAATTCTGTTTACGGTATAAAGTCTCTTCTCGCGCAGTGCTTAGACTGTCTTGCAATATATACGTGGTCATCGTTTCGATCCCGCTCCCCGGACTCACCAAGCCTTCTTTACTTCCGACGTAAGCGAACTGGTAACAGACTTGTCTGGGAGAGCAGCAGCACTGACTTGATACAACGGTAGGTTACCGCAAGTCATTTTGTTGGCCAGATATGCATTCAATCATCCCTAGCGACTCTTTACGAGAGCAAATGCATGCGCACCTCTAAGGGATTGACGAACGTGGAGAGCTTTGCCCACTACCCTTTCATTTGTTTATATCGCATGTATTTTTTGTATCAATGTGCACATATAAAACATAAATAAACTCTGCACAGCCCAAATAAATGTGTCATATTAAATTTACCTCCACATTTAACTCAGAAAGATCGAGATCGCGGTTTTTGATCTCAACTCGAATTCCGATTAACTCTTCAGGTGTGAAGAAATCATCTGCGAGCAACTGTTTTACAGTACTTCTTTCCTCACGTCGCACTCTGAACATCTATTAGCATCAATATGACTGTGAAAAACTGTTGTTAAATAAATATGAGTAAAAGTATCACTATAACCCCAACGATGCTGAGATATTCACAAAACTTGGACCTCGGACCGGATCGAACCACGATTACCCTTCCCGGAGACTCGCGTATTACACACGTACTACACACAGTGTGACTACATTTTGTAAGCTGAAGAACTACACAAAAAAATCGCACCACACGAAAAGTTTACCGGCATCATGAGTGCTCCAGTATGCCAAAATATCAACTCAGATATCACAGTAATTCCAACCTGATGCAACGATCGATAATCTCCCGAATCTCTGGGTACTGCTGTGGGATTCTGTTAAAGCATTCCGGTTTCACTCCCTAAAAGACGATTTAGAAATGTTTTGCTACTGCAATTTGCAGATTATATCAAGTTCACTCACCGTAGTAACTTTTCGGTAAATTTGAGCTGGAAATTGGCACTCGGTGTATGGATATTCTCCGGTCACCATTTCCAACAAGCACATTCCGAACGCGTACACATCTACCGACTCATCATACATTTCTTCGTACATCTCAGGCGCCATGAACTCAGGTGTTCCTAAACATTAACTTTCGTTAGGTTTCCGTTAGATTTCAATCAATTTCGTTTGCTATCGTAAAAACCAAAAAATCTGTTAAATTGGTACTATCCTACGGATTTCTCCAAAGGTTTATCGCCTCAACAATGGATAGTATCCTAGGTGCCGAACTACGATATACAGTGCGCAAATCATCTATGGTTACTGAAGTTGAAAAAGAAACACATATTTCTAATCTGGAAATCTAATTTCACACAGCACAGCACGGTTGTGTTAGCTAGACGTTGTCACATTCCCATCAAAACAGTTTTAAAAAGAGAAATCCACTAAGAAGCTTTGCAGCACAACAGAAAGACACGGAGTACACCAATGCTCGCTCGAGCTAGTCACGATTTAGTTACATACTTCTGGTTTGACCAAGTTCATGATAAGGGGGAAGTGACTAGTTAGATTGTAAACACAATGGAGCACTAATAATAAGAGTACCTGTAAACAAAGCAATGAATGCAAAAGAAAATCGACTCAAATTCAAAGCATCTTTCCTTACACTCCTTTATTTAAAAGGTTTAGGGCCAAATGGGCCTCAGATACACATGTGTATTAGTACACAGCATGTAACTGTAAAAGTTAAGTTAATCGGTCCCAATTTCCTATAAACACACCGTGAACTCTGCTATGAATACAATATTGTCCACCGAAGGTTTCTTTATATTATTATTATTGCATAGATCATTCCAATGGTTTACCGCCTCATGGTGGCTGGGACGTATTCCTGGGTGCTGGGCAGCGATGTATAGCGGGAATTCAACCCTCCAGCAGGGCCTCAAAAGCTGAGGAGTCCGACGTTTCCATTCGGAAGCCCAGCTTCTTAGCAAACCAATACCTAGGATCACCACCACCCTGATATCAAACTAGTCGCATGGTGGCAAATCCCTCAACAATTCACAAAGACCTGCTACTGCATGGAGTGGTGACGACCTGAGGAATGCTTCGGCTAGGTTGGCCCAGGTACTAGAGGGAACTTTAATGATTAAATCAGCATATCTACGGCCACAGTACCCAGCACACTGGTCCCTCACGTCTACGACGTCGGGCGGCGAGACAACTGATAGGAGGCGATCAAATCTCGGGTTGCACAGTACATCGTTGGAAGAGCACAAAACCCGCAGTTCCACGACATACTATGCAGACCGCTTCTAGCGTTACACCAACAACACGAACTACCCCTTCAAACGACGATGTTCATGCGCATCAAATTCCATGTGATCTCCCTATAAGACAAGAAAAAAAAAAGGAAGACCGACATGCGCCAATTAGATTGATGGAACATTTCTCAATCTCGGAGGAAATTTCCCGTTACGAATTGTTGGAGACGTTGGCTTTGTCGTACATCCATGTATTTCGAATCTAGTCACCCGAAATCTTATCAGTGCACTCAGTCATTCTTCATCTCTAACTTGCGCGTTAAAAGAAAGTCAGTGTCAGAACTGTTGCTCAGCAGCTTGGCACATCCATGTATTTCAAAGGTGTTGGAGCAGGAAATGAGAATAGAAACTGTCTTGCAGGACTCCTAACCGCAGCACCTTTCACCCATGAGGGTTCATTTTCCAAAAAGATAGAAGAAAACAGCCATGGACATGGGAGTCTTCTAACGGCACGATTTACGCTGAGATCATCATATTCTGACAAACAGATAGTGCCTCTCTGACACAGTTGTATCTGAATTATGCACAGGATTTGTTCACCGCCTTTTCTATGCGATGATTAGTTCCAGAAATAAGCTGGAAAAGTACCCCTGTCATCGCTCAAGAAAGACAAGTCCAATATGACGAAGATATTCTCTACAAAATCCTCTACTCATATAACTAAAAAACTGAAGGAATCTAGATTAAGGATTACACGCTTCTTGTCCAAGAACTTAATACTTGTGCCGAACTCGCCTCAGTTCCTCAAATAAGAACATCAGAACGCATCACCACCACCACTAAGGAGTTGCTCGAAAAGACACTGAAGTTTGATCCTATTTCAACACAGCTAACACGGCTGACAATAAGACCCAGCTATAGAAGATCTTTGTTAGAGGATTTACATCGGTATAAGGAGAAAGAGTTATTGGAAGCAGCTCAAAAAACGATCCATTCCGAAAAACTGCCGTTGGAGTTTCTGCAATTATAAGGTTCCGCAATCCGCCATGATGAACAACGATGAGACTGTCAGTCTACCCTATTATGATATGAAACATATAGCTCAAAACTCAAATGTCACACCAATTTTTTCGCTCCACAATCTCCATGTCACACCTCTAAATCGCCACTGGTTAAAAACCGTACGTAATTCTACTCTCTGAAGCTTCAGTTGCGAAACATGGAAAAAAGCGCAGCTCCAGAGCCCGATCATATCACCCTTTAGGGCCAATGACCACACATTACGTGTACTTCTCGTTACCCACATAACATTTTACATTTAGAAAGAGAAACCCTAGGACCAGTGTTAGGGCCTGGGGTAAAGTCATTCTGCCCGAAAAGGGAGAACGAAAAGATCTCCGTCTAATATGCTAATTGAATGTCTTCTGCAAGCTGATCAGGAGGGTCATACTTTTGCTCAAATCGATGAGTTTGCATGAGGTACAACCATATGCGCATGCAAGATTCGGACAGCGATTCTGCTATAAGGACCACATCCAAACCGTAGGCACAGGTCTGAAAAGTCTATCCTCAGTACCATTTGCGCCTTGTCCTAACCTTTATCGACTACGTGAAAGCGCTTGACATCATCAAAACAAATGCAATCCTATCAGCGGTGTCGACCAAGTAGTGGACTCGTCCTGTGTACGAACACTAGCAGAACATTATCGGAACTGCAGCACAAACATGCAGTGTTCTCATAGATACCTCATCATACTCATTGAGAGAAGGTTTAGAAAACGCGACACAATATCGCCTAAGCTGCTTACTGCCGCAGTGTAGTGGGTAATGAAGTAACTTGAATGGAACGAAGAAGACATACTAATTGTTGGAAAATTCTTATCAAATTTTCGTTTCGCGGATGATATCTTTTCGAGAAGTACCATCGAAGTAGGCACGACGTTAAACGAACTCAACGAATCTAGAGAAAAAAACTGGACTGCGCGTAAATCAGAAGGCCCAGTTCATGAAAAAAAAACGTGCGCACGGCAGCAGATCAAACTGAATGGCTTTGTGATTATAGAGACGACCCCGTACGTATATTTTGGACGTTCGATGAACGTGGAGAACAACATGAAGGAGGAATTAGACAGAAGAAAGAGAATAACGTGGCTCACTAGCCAGATCTGATTCATGACAAGGACGAATGGAATCTATTCAGCATGGGAAATACTCGATAATTAATCTTGACACAATTGATAAAGATGATCGATTAGAGACCAAAATATTTGAAAACACAGAGAAAATGATCCTAATAACGTTGATTTGATAATATCGGGACAAAGAAAACCACTTATCACTTCAAGTCAATAACATTTAACAGAAGTAAAAAACTTTTTTGAAGACGTAAAAAAAGGGTTCAAAAACGAAAGTGCTGACGAAAACACCCACCTATGACACTCTTTGCATACGACTTGTTTTTGAGGGTAGCAAGACCAAGATCGCCAATTTTGACACTCCCGGTAGTTCCTGTTATGAAGATATTGTCACATTTTAAGTCCCTATGAATAACAGGCGGATTGCGAGAATGCAGAAATGATAGACCCTTCAAAATTTGGCGACACCATGACTTCAACACCTGGAAAATGGAAATGGTTTCACCCAATATTTCATTCCAGGAACCATTAAAACAAACAGTAAAAGACCTTTATATTAATCCTTTTAAAACGTTTAAGATACATCTTTAGAGTTCCAGATGTCATTAGTTCGGTAACCAATACAATGTACCTAAAGCGTGCGTAAGAGATATTAGCTACATTTCACAGAACACAGACAAAACATATTTAACAATCAGCACAGAGAAAACTAACTTCCTCTTTCCTGAAGGATCTGTCCTTTCCCAGTAGTCATAGAATCTTACAATATTTGGATGCTGGAGGTCCTTTAGCATCTCTGCTTCCTCTCGAAAGCGTTGTCGCTCCGCCTGAATTCCTATCAGCTGCTATGAGTAAAAAAAAACCGAGATCGACAAGAAAAAAAGGGAAGAAGGACTTGGAAATTCACCCTATTCAGTTTACTTTCTTGCAGCTCACACCAAGCCACAGCCACACCAGTTTCAGTATCAAGCCCGCGATATACAGTCTTAAATGATCCGCGCCCAAGCTCCTCATCGAATTTCAAGAAACGTCCATCTGTTAAAAAAGGAAAGTTAGTAACAAGATACTAGAACATTGAAAACTATGCCAGATGCACTAATTTACTTGGACTTTTATCGATGGGTTTCTCCTGGGCGTCGAAGTCATCGTCAACTTCAAGCTGTTCTTTTGCGCGAACTTCTTCATCCCTCCTCTCTTTTTCTCTATCGTCAGCAGGCAATGTTTCTTCTGGTATTTTTACTTCGGCCGACAAGTGTTCGTCGGTCGCCACAACCGTGGTTCCAACGGCCGCCTGCGCAACTGCCTTTGACGCATTCCTGAATGCACGTGTACCTCTTACTATGTCTTCCAACCAATGCAGACATACGATTAAGACAACAATAACACAGGTGCAAAAATCAGAATGTCTGGTGGGAAACAATTTCGCAATGCTACACTCGGTCTTTTATTTTAATATGAGACCTTGTATCATTACCACCCTCGCTGCATTCAGCACATCTGCTAGATTCGCCTTATGCTCTCTCAAAGATCCGCATCCATATTATAATTTTTAACTCTAAAGCTTCATTTAGAGAAAAAGAGAGTAAATCAAATTTTTTCATTTGAAAACGAATTCCTATATAGGAATGTACTTCTATGAGAAAACGTCAATCAACCCTTCTCCTATAAAACACCATGTGGTTGAGTTCGGAAAACAAATCTTTAATATCTATTTGATACAATATACGCTAGTTCCTTCCAACCGTTTACCGCATTATCGTGACTAGGAGGTGTTCATAGGTATCGAGCTGTGATATACAGCTAGGGGATTCATCCCTTTGGCAGTCTCCCAAGCTGAGAAAGAGTCTGGTGTTTCCATCAGGAAACCCAGTTAAGAGTAATTCAATACCAGGATCCATCACCGGCCGGGTATCAAACTATTCGCATGATGGCAAATCTCGCTCTGATTCACAAGCACGGCGACTACCTGTGATGACCTGGGCCACACTTTGGCCAGGCTGATCTTCGGACTGCAGGAAAACACAACAGCTAACCCAGCAAATCTCAGAAGAATGGAAATTATGCTGGGGCCCGCACAACTAGTGAAAATGGGCCATCCAAGTAGCAAGCATATGCTAGTTATAAAGAGCACAAAAAGCCATTAAGCTGCACTACTAGTACTAGTGCGACTACGTTACTTGTTAACGCCAGAAACACAGTGCCTGACAACATATGCGATTATAGAGGCACGAGATACAGTAACTTGTAATGCCCACAGATAAGTTATTTTGCTGAACTCCTGTATGAATAATAAACTGGCGACAAGAGATTATGCCGAGCGCGGCGCATTCTGCGTTGTAATGCGAAACAGGATTATCAGATTCTCTGCTCGCTTTCGACTCTCTTCCTAGCCGAAATATTTTTGGACCTGGGACCATTGCGACAAGTGGATGATCATCAGTGTGTATTAGAAATGAAACGCTCCTGAACATTCTCAACAACTCAACGCAACATTCTTTTAATGACCATACTCTATCAGACTTTTTTCACCACTATTTTAATACTTTTATGGACGCACAAAAGAACATCGCATTTAGATGTTTTGGACCAGAAATTGGTTTCAACTGAGAATTCTTTTTCCCAAAGAACCATCAACATTAAAATAACTAAAGAAATGAGAACCTTAAAATAACCCGTCGAGTGACCATGTTATCTATTAATTCTGATCATATTTATAGTCTCAAGATTCTAATCTACTTAAAAACAGAATTCCTGTCCCTCGTTCCTTTTGCACTGTTCAAACTACTACAATCAGAAAAAGATGAACATCTCGCATCACTTAGTCACGTGAGTTTCACGGTTATATGAGTGAGTTAATTAATTCCATACAGAATGCACAACATTGTCATCTTGTTATATTGAAGTAACAGTTGGCAGTCTCTGTCTACCAACAGCTCTCTAACTTGACAAAAAAAAAGCATAATTACAAAGAAATCTTCAAGGAAAGAAGATACTGAACTTTTAGATTTTTCGGGACAAATATAAATTATAGATACTCTGCACAAAAAAGTGAAAAAAACGCACCGTGTTCGGTCAAATATACTTGTCTGACTGGTAGTGGGTACATTTTGAGCAACTGCAGGTGCTTTTTTTTCATTTGGTACTGCAGCAGAAGCTACACCTGCCTGGGTTTGTTCACGATGACGAGCACGAATCCAAGGCTAAAAGAATGACGTGAAAAAACGGTAACAGATGTAACACTTTTAGAGCTAATGCGAAGTTGGTATAGGTTTTCATTGTCGTTGGTGTTATTGGTTGATGGCCGACGTTTCCGCGATTTCACCTTTCTCAGAGCCGTGCTGTTACGAGTGGGGCTCGAGATATAAAACTGTCAATCTATCAAACGACAGAAGTTTTTTGCAATAACCCAAAAATATGGATTGGAGCATTTAGAAAAGTAGTAGATCATATGGACTACTCACTCTATTCGTAGCATTTGCATTGTAGGGACGACTGAGACGCCAGTCCCGCTGCACGGCCTCAAGCCGGGATCGCTCCTCACCGGATAGCCAGTTCGTACCGATTCTGAAACAATTTAGGTTGTACTACAATTATGAAGATATAAAAGATAAGATAGATAAGAAGATAAAACTATGTCATAGCAGAGCCTGCTAAACACATATGACATTATGTGATTTGTAAAACATACTAGAACAAGCAATATTGATTCAGCTTCTAACACACTACTCGAATGATTAGGCAATAGTACGAAATAAACTTCCCGTGAATCACACTATCGATATACCAAATTAAGAATACCAACTGCACAAACGCAAACAATGCCGAGAATGTGTGATAACGTATTTTCACCAAACATTAAAGCATTCATTCGGACAAGTTTTTAACGCCCACACCATTGAAGAGTCCAAGGATAAAAGATGTGATGAGGTTATTTCAGGAAAATACGCTTACGACCACGGTTTATGTATGACACACGGCAAAGGTGCGCATGATTCAAATGCAACATAATCAATGAAACGGTCACTTGACTGGAATCATGTCCTAGAACTCGTGACACCACTAGTCTAGCCAAAAGTACTTGTGTATACAAAGTCAATGGCAAACAGACTGAACAGGCTGTAGAACAAAATAAACCAGTAATGCCTTTGCCCTATTTCTCGATAATCGACAACAGAATCTAGAATATAGGTGATGAGGCCACCTACATATGCACAACAGAAAGAAGCTAAAACTACTATTCTACCACTAAACGGAAATTCGAATTTTTGTAATTCTTATGACTGTTACCCTGACAATCCCCCATAATAAGCGTATCTCCTAGTTTCACAGCACCAGAAACTGTAACACAGATATTGTCATCTACTGCTGGAAGTTTGTACTTCCTGAACAAATAAAACTATGGAACGACTAGTACTACCCTCAAAACTCTAAACACAACGTTACTGCGCACTTTACATTAACATAGACAAGAAAGAAAATTGAAACATAAAGGTCACGCATATGTTGGCGCTCTATCAACGACAGGTTTCCACAATGGGAAAAGGGTACTTAACAACGGCGCTCATGAAATGTATGATAAATGAGAAAGTGACATGACGGCTGAAACTCGCTCGAGTATGTTTACACTCAATGGAAACAGTCAACATGTAATAATAATCGAATGCAATAAATCGAAACGTATACGGAAAGGACTATTCAGAAGAAACGAGAACTCAACAGTTTCAGCGATGAATCCGATGAAAGATACAACGGAGGGCTTAATACAGTACTGCATCAGCATAAGAACTCAAGTTGAGAAGATTAACCGGATAAAAGATCCTACAGAGAGCTCAATACAGTACTTCATCTACATTCGCCAACTACTAACCTCGACTATACAAGGAGCCTAACTATTATCACCTCGATATTCTTTTTAAAAAAAACCAGTATAACAAGGAGCAAAAAAGTCTAAAAGATAGTTTGTTGGCGATGAAATCTTCTACACGGTGCTGCGCGGCCTTTGACTTCTAAACCTTTCAATAAATAAAACACCGAAAAGTGAAGCAGAACCATTTAGTTCACTTAAGTGACCACCCAAAGATGGACCTGGGAATCGAAACTTGTTAAAAGACTAAACTAAACGGATTTTTCGCTCGATATAGATTGAAACATAGGCAGTTGAGGAGCAGTCACTTACCGTTGTGTATATTCAAGTGGCATGACGTAGTACTCTCAGTAGGAAAGAACACAATAAATTTGTGATGAAACAGCAAAAAATCGTTCGCATAGCGGGTCTGCTCTTTAAAATTTCTATATCAGAAGTAGTGTCAGACCAAAATACCAGTAATATTCAGCCGAAAGGATCCAAACAGATGTTGTAGATGACATGTCAAGATGAAAGCGCAGTTTGAAAGTGTTCGCTAACCAAAGCGAAACACGAAAAGCGACGTCGACCGCTTGCGTAGCATTTGACTTCATCCATGGGAATCGCTATTCAAATAAGGTATTACGACCGAATAATCATGGGCGTGGAGTATCGAACAGTGTTTCTGACAAAATACACTCACTGAAGGTCATATAAGTACAAGTTTTTAGGGCCAGAAATTCTTCATAAGCCGGCAGGCTTGGGAAGATGTGAAACGGAAGTATAACTAAAGCAAGGAAAAAATGACGAAGGTGATCTGCTCAACATCGATCGTCAAAGGAGGATTCACCGCACATTCGAAAGAAAAACGTCTTCGTTGTATTGTTTCCACATATTCTTAAACTGTACATCATCATTAGCGGATTTGGTTTCCAGTGAAAGAACCCCACCAAGAAAAAAAAGCTCATAAAGATATAAACACTATAGGAAATATAACATGCTTACACCATATGCTCATTTCACGAATACTATGCTAGGTGTTAGCACATAAAATCAAAAATAAAGGAGACATTAGTACTAGAAAATTCCTTGTGGTCATCTCGGAATGCCTGAGATCTTAACATCTTACTTCTACCAGGATTTAACACAACACTTAGAAATTCACCTGTAAGAAAGCAATGGTTAAGATTATGCTCGGGACATAAAAGGAAAGCTGAAAAACTTCTATAATATTTCGCTTTCCTTTAGATATAATCTCTGAAAACTACCGGTTCCAAATGCTTCACTCAAGTAACTGCAAAAATTCCTATGCGATGAGTCATCGTCTTTACAGAACGAACTGTCAGGGTCAGATTCCGGAGAGTCAATGTTACTATATATTTCTGTATAAAAATAATAGACCTCAAGTCGGTGCAAAGAACCCGACAATGGGTTGATGTGGTCAGTTCAACTACGACATTTACTTTCATCCGAATGCTCAGCATCTCTTAACGAGTAAAGTTATACGAAACATTTAACGCGTAAATAAGGAAGACCAGGAACACCTTCAGTCAATTTGGCATGTCGCTAGATTCCACAACCAATCCTCAAAACGACAGCTCTCACATGAGAAAGGAAGACGTGCCATGAAACCTGCAGTACTAGAAACATTGCCCAGAAGGTATGTGTACTTTAACAATTAAAACAGTTGACTAATGTAGTTTGGTCCATGAAAAATTTATGGCTTTTTAATCAAAATAGACATTAGAAAATTAAAATAACATCAAAAAGGTCTAGGGGAGAAACATAAGGCTGTGTTGATATTCATACTGTATAACCGATTAGTACCTTAGCAGGGTGATGGTATGTTTAGTTCCAATGATGACAAGATTAATAGCACATCTAACGAGAAATTTGACAACTCTTTTACAACTTTTATGAATTTCTCCCCCTAAAAGTACAGAAGAACCTCATTGCTGCTAGGTCTGATGACTCAAACATAGTAACAGCGCCAAACAGCAAGAATTAACGAGAATGAATTAATGACTTACCCAATATCCTCGAGGTCTCTCAAAAGCTTCAGCAAACACGACAAGATTTAAAAGACCAGAGCGATAAGCGAACGTACCCAGTGCTCGGCTCGACGGCCGGATGCAGCTCGTCGACTTTGCGCATCGCACGTCGTCGGCCATCGGTCCGTCGTGGCTTCTCCGGTGGAGGTGGAGGTGCCGGCGGCACCTTGCCGTTCTGCACGACTTCTGGCATCACAGAGCCACTTCCCAGACAGCTTCTCGAGTCGCTGGCCGTCAATGCGAAGTGCACAACAGGTGAACTGTCATGCCGTGCTGGTGTCCCTAGACGGATATTTATCGAAAACTCGCACACGAAATGTCTCTCAAAAAGGATTCGAAAGAGAACACAGCGTAGTGGATAGTGAAGCATACGACATCACACACTATTACAGAGATAATCAGCACAAGTGACGGACACTCAGGAGCCGTGAGTTCCTGGGAATACCTAGACGAGTGAGTCGTCGACGGACGAGCGAGAGAGTCATAGTAGTTGCTGGCGACCGCGCGAGATAGCAGTTGACTGGGCGCCAGCGCCGCCTCTGCGTCCCTCGCCGGGATCTCTCACACCGCTCTCCCGCACTGTGCACGGTCCCTCTCATTGCGCTCTCACCCGGTGCCTCTATCTGCACCCTGACCGGGTAGATCAATGTTGCTTTTTTAAGCCATAGTTTTTTCCTTTTTAAGCCATAGAGGGTCCACAGGCGTTCGTCTACGCGATGTGGGTCCTCGTGGTCGTATCGAGTCGAGTCATGCTGTACGGAACTCCTCTTGAACGGGACAACCTCACACCGCGCTATCTCTTCATTCAGTTGTTGATTGACTCCGGGCAATCTATCCAGCAGCAGTCGGAAGAATAGTTTAGAAGTTTAGATATTACTTCAAGTTAGTTAATTTTATTAGTCTAGTTTTTTTAGCTCTGGGTTTTCTAGCCCAAAGTTTAGTTTGAGACTTTTAAAAGTATTGACATATCATGTTGTGGAAATCTCCATTAGTTTTTCATGTCCACCAAACAGCACAGCAGCTATCTTTTTTCCCTTGTTAGTTGGACACAGTTGTATGCGTCGTTAATTGGTCATTGCTGTGAAATGTTGGGATAAACGACTTATGTGTTATGGAACGACTCTTTCGTTTTCTTGTCTTCTTTCTCTTTATTCTTCCTGAATCTATTCCGAAGACTGAGAATTCGCACAAGATTGACGTCACAGCTTCGGTGGGATTCTCTGCCTACCCAACGGCTACCTGTTAAAAAACTTAGTATTACCTACTTGGACATTTCGTCCTCACTGGTTGTGCGGTCCTCGGCATAATTTCCATTTCTCGGAGTTTTGCTGATTTAGTCATGGTGTCTCTCTGGAGTCCCAAGGTTAGTCTGGCCAAAGTCTGCCCCAAGTCGTCACTACCACGAGCCGTCGACGCCTTTGTGGGCCACAGGGAGATTTGGGACCAGGCGACTAGTTTGATCCAGGACGGTGGTGGATTCTGGTATTGGTTTACTCTTAGCTGAGCTTCCTAGTGGAAACGCTGGACTCCTTCTGAGCTTGGGAGACCCTGGCAAGGGATAAATCCCTCGCTGTACATTGCAGCTCAACACCCAGGAACATCACCCAACCACGATGAGACGGCAAACCGGTGGGAGGAAAAAGTATTAGCAGACTGTAACTATGATCGAAATTCGCTATTTATTAAAATCTTCGACATCATCTGCTTTATGAGTTTTCAAACTAAAAAAATCTAGAATTTTTCGTATTTAATTCACGTGACGCATCATCACATCTGCGGTTTGAATTCCTGAACTTCTTACACTCGATTCGTTTCCCCGTATCCATCGTCCACATTGATCTTCGAACATTTTGCGTGTTGCTACTGCTGCTGCTTGAGGATTATGTCTTCTTTCCAGGAATGTCATAGAATGCTGGTCGATTCTATTCTCCTTGCACTCTTGGAGATATCACGGCTAAGGTATTCTCACGTGGAATGGAGGAGAACGTTAGGGAAGGAGTCCAACTGGCGCCTTTACTTCCTGATCGACTTGATCATTAAGCACTGGGGTGCGCCCCACTCTAAAATTTTCAACATAATCAGTGACACTTTTTCAACAAGATGTGTTTAGAAATATCGGCGTTTATCGATAAACCAGCTGAGAGACAAGCGAAACGAAGAACCCGCATGGTGTGGTGGCGAACGTTAGCCCCCGAAAAGGGTATTAGCGCGTTTGTTCCCCACCGCAGACACCTGCGATCCGGGGTTCTGCAAATATCTCAACATCATTGCGTTTAAAGATAGCATAAAATTCTGGACTTCTAGAGGTTCAATAGTTTAAATACATCAGATAAAGATCGTTAATTTAAACGAAAGCCGATCAGCTAGTCGCAACTTTAGTTACTACATTAGGCTTCTGAAATCCCTGAGTACTTCTCCGGTTTCTTTTGCCGCCGAGGGTCATATTTCGAACCGAGGACCAAAAAAATTGCAGGATTTCACCACAACGACGACACGACTGAATGGTCTCCCTTACGCGTCCCCGTTCAAACGGCTGCATTGTTGGTGTTGTTTTCCAAAAGAATTCCAGTGTGAAATTAACGTTTAAAGTAATCAGACGCCCAGAATGATTTCGCGATGTTTCTCGTTTAAAGGTAATAAAATAAAGGATAAAGTTCTCGGCTTTGATCAGTCTTTGAGGGTTGCGCCATGCATTCGACTTCATTAAGTATCGTTTGAGATGATTGAATGGAATATCTGGCCTTTACAATGACTCGCGGTGGCACACCGATGTAACGAGACAGTGCTGCTCTGCTCCCAGACAAGTCTGGTACCAATTTGCCGACCCGGAGGGATGGAAGGCTTGGCGAGCCATGAGCGCTGGGATCAATTCCGCGTGTGTGTCGCAGTGGCGCCTCCAGCCATTGCGCCACACGCACCCTCGTTTCTCGTCTAACTTTGTAAAATCTCAGTTCTAAAAGAAATTATGGGCAGGTGTCGAGTAGTTCCCATGATCGTCAACTTTTGAGAAGTAAGCAATCCCAAAATGTTTTCGTAACGAATGGCGGAACGCTCGTTTTTTGTACTAGATGAACCTCAGCTAATCTGACGATTCAGCTAATCGTAAAAATTTGTCGGTATAAATCGGTATTCTAGACCATCGAATCGTCTTGGATCAGGTGATGGCGAATTCGTCGAAATGTCACCTGTAATAAAGATAACAACCTCGTGTAAGTTCATCAATAAACCAAAATATTAATTATCCATACCGAATCCAATGAAAGTCGGAATTGGATGTTTCCCTTGCTGTGTACAAAGTCTATCCAAAATTTCATCTTCGTCACCTGGAATTCTACTAATTATAGAGTAAGTCGAGTTAGCACTAATAAATCTTCTATTTACATTTGTCACGTGGCCGGTGATGCCCACTTGGTTCTGGTTGTTGAACGGACGCAAGGAGCGTCAAAGTTTTCGTGCGTACGCTGGAATTTACCGTGACGTATGGCACTTAGTTCTCTGTTTAAATTACCCAGTTGGAAGAGCGGAACCTCCTCTTGACATACACGAGACTCCAGGCAAGAAAGCATGACACCCAAGAACAACTCGCAGCCATACTAAGACAATAAACTATTCCAACGCTATATTTCGCATGTCGTTTCTTGCAAACACTTGAGTCAACCTTCGCTACTATTCTGAATGAAGCTTGCGTTCTGCTATTTTAATTTCGACCTTTCTGCTATGACTATATCAATAAGTTAGAATTTCTTCTCGTAAGAAGATTCCCGAAAGGAACGAAGTTTATACTGAACATGAAACTCAAACACTGGAACAACTTATGTGGAAAACGATCACACTTTTACAAAGGGAAAGTTCCTCCTAGGTACTTCCCATTTGCCATCATACTGTACTGCGTTTCATCCCCATCCTTTCATTGCGAAGATTCGATACAGTAGCGGGCTCATAAGGTGATCTCTTCATTATTCAAGAAGAAAAAGGCAGGCCGTTTATAAAAATAGCATTCTGAGTGGAACAGTTTAGTTATATAAGTGGCAAGTTAAGGAAGAGCTAATCAATAGTTATGAGTTGCTCAAGGAACTCCAAAATTATGCCGAGTGTGCCTGACCTCAGTAGAGGAGTTCGAATCAGATCTATAGAATAACCGAGAAGTTGCTTGAGAAAAGGATACTGAAGCTTGATGTAATGAAGCCCACATATCACGGTTATTAACAAATCTCTGTTGCTGAAGAATTTTACAGGAAAGCCAACATCGGTAAAGCTGGGACAGAAACTGCCTGTAGCAACTAGAAAAGAAACATTCTTAAGAAATAACATTAGTGCATATACAAATAGGGTGCTTTGCTATCGACCTTGGTGAATAACGATGAATACTTTTAGCAGCTCCCGCCATAATTTGGAATTGATAGCGCAGGAGTTCCACGCGTCTATTGTGTTCCACGATTTTTCCGTGCCCGGCACCGAATGGCATGGTTGAGTAGAATCGCTCCGAACTATTTCCAGTGAAATTCGAATTGGGACCGAGAAGGTTGAAAAAGCTGAAGAGAGGCTCATGTTTATGACTGTTTAACGTCACAGTCGACATCATGCTGAAAACGAATTATACGAGTTATATACACTTTTCACAAAGCCAATGGTAGTATATCTTCAAAACTAAAGAATCCGTAACCAGTAGAGGACCGTTAGCCAGTTTATCCCATTCAATAAGCATGGTCAGAGAGCATGTTTCCTTATAAAGTATTACCTATCAAGTCGTTAGATAAATCATCACTTTGTGCCTATCAACGCCGTTGCATGAACCCAGAATGAATAGTTGGGTTAACCAGATTCTGCGCAAGATTCTGCAGTAATGGTTACATTCAAACCGTAACTTGATTGAAGTATGTTGGTGTCCTGCTACCACTTCATTCCCACGTCGTTTTCCATTTTTTGCGTAGATACCAACAGTCTTGTATTGCGCCGTCATCAGCAGAGGTGTTCCGATTTTACTGTGCATTCGGCTGTCTGTTGGGGATTTTGTCTTCTTCATGAGTGTAGTTGAATGCCGTTCAAGCATGTTTCCTCTGTAATTTCGGGAAACCTCTTTTAGAGAGGTACCAGGTCTACAGCATGACCAATTTCTGGCTTTTTGTAGTCCGTAGAGAGCTTATCTCACATAAGACTAGTATCAACCACTGGTACCAATCGGCAAGATGGAAGATATGGAAGGCGTGGTGGACCCGTTTGGTTGAACAAGCAACTATTCATGTATTACCTGCCATCCTTAGCCACTTTGTTTTCCATGTCATAGGGTTCTTCACTCGGCAAAAATTCTACATCGTTGAAACAAACGCCATTCTATCAGCTCTCATCTCCACCACACGAAATAAGTCTATTCGACTGATGTGGCAACTCCTCCACGACGACACTATTCTTCCATCGACGACTTAACGTCAGGATAAAAAATAACTGGGTGATACTATTCTGATAAGAAATGGGCAGAATCAGTAAAAGAAAATCCTCCTAAACCCATGTTGAGTTCATATTTATTTCATTAAGAAGCATTAACGAAACAGAGACGGCGGTCAAGGAGTTTAGCGAGACGGAAGAAAATTCATTTCATGAAAATGCTTGAAGTAATGGGAAACAAATCGAGACTTCTGGTTTTTTTCATCACATAGATTAGCAAAGATTAGTGATACGTTAAAATTGGAATCTTCGTGGATAATGGATGCGAGGAAGCGAATCGAATCTGGGGAGTGCTGGGATTTGCACAGTAGACGTGAACATGGGTCATATAAAATAAAAAGATTAGCAAAAGAGCTGAATGAACTTGAAAAACCACATGAAGGTGAGATTATACAGAAGACGGGAAGTGGCATGGAGTGTCATCAGGCATCTTAGAAAATCACTGGTCATCGATAGAACGAGAACTGATCGCGCACCTTTCTGAATCAATGACCTTCCTAGTGTCTGCAATATAGATGAACCGTGTAAACCCATACAGGAAGTTAAGTCGGACTAGGGCTATGCAGATTCGTAAATTATCGAGATCCGTAGGAATAAGAATCGAAAGAGCAGTACATAGAGTTGAGAATCATTCACTTTTTGAAGAAAAATATAATTTGCATTGGAATTAGGAACAAAGCTAACTGCTGGCCTTGGATGGGAACTTTAGAAATGTCATAGTTGGGATCAGACACTTTATTAATCAAAACAAAAACGACTGATGACTACATGTTTTTGCTAGTAAGGTGAAACCCAGAATATTAGAAGTTCTGGAAGCCACGAATCTCTGAAAGGCACTTCAGTAGGGGCTTGGTTGTTGAAGATTTCCCCTTTGATGTAGTAGCCGAGATACTTGAAAAAGGAGAAAGATACAATGAATATGATCTCTGAGGTAAATTTTCATAGCCAAATTCGTTCAACTTCTGCACTTCAGGATTTTATTGGTCAAAACAATTCTTTTCAGCACAAAACGACCAACTACTTCCACATTTTTGACTTATTACTGCCTCTGAAAGGCATTACATGAAAAGTATTACTGACTTATTTACTGCCTACTCATTTTAGCGGCAGGGTATATATTCCGAAATATAACTTTAATGATGCTGAGATGTTTCCAAAACTCCGGACCGCAGGTGTCTGCGGTGGGGAACGAACGTCCTTCCGTGGAATAACGGGTGATTGCTCAGATACGAATGATAGCTGATGGCAAAAGATCGATAGAACTAGCTGAGAGACAGGTGAAACGAAGGACCCGCATGGTGTGGTGGTGAGCGCGCTAAACTCAAATAACAAAAGTGAGTTTTTATTGCTAGCAGTATCATTTCAAGATTCATACTGTATTAAATATTAGGAAAAAGAACAGGCTACTACCCTTTCCGGTGGCTAACGCGGTCACCACCACACCATGCGCGTCCTTCGTTTCGCTTTTCTCTCAGTTAGCTTTCTACTATATATTTCTATTTCTATTGAGGTAATAGATAGATAGATAGTAGATAATTGAGTGAGCCGTAATCTTCAAAACGACCAGCAGCAACGTTGCAAGTAACAAATAATTTTTGCTAAATGTATGAAATGTGTGGGTAAATTTCGTGATTAAGAAAATAGCCGTTTCATTCGTGTTGTCCTGATATGAAGACATTTCGTTCCGTTGGAGCTGGTATGTGCGAGTGAAGAAGTGGATACGACGAATTTCCTTCCTTTTATAAATAAAACAATACGATGGGGTAGATGTTAAAAAATAGGACACTGAATAAAAGCCATATTTTTTAGTCTGTTTTATCCTAAAGAATGGATAACCGTTTTGGTGTCAAGTCGCAAACTATAACCTAACTGGGTAACCTGAGTAATAATAACGCATTCGTTCCCCACCGTAGACACCTGCGGTCCGGAGTCTTGCAAATATCTCAGCACCACTGTGGGTATAGCCTGACTTTTGCTCAATCTACTTTCATTTCATTAGCAATCATGCGTTGACATATTGTCATGTTGTTCGCTCTGCCCTTCCTGCAATTTCGTTTCGTTAATTGCAAAGGAAAAGGGCATATTTGAGTTTAAAGTGTTGTTTTTGTTCAAATTCAGCGAAGTTTTTGCATTTCTTTGACAGCTTTTTGCCCACTTATTTTTCTTTGTTTTGAAGATGACATTAGTGAAAATTGCAGACCACAAAAGGCCAAACGTTAACTGAAAAAAAGGTTATAGAATATACAGTTTCTGATGAGAAACAGAAGTATCCCCCACAGTGTGAACTTCGCTTGATTGAAGACCACAGAAAGTTCACAAGTCGATGTTATGTAGTTGGGTTGGGTCATCGCCATCGCAACTTCATCGCTCAACCAGACACAATTTTATTTCATAGTCATTCACTTCAGGAAATATTTATGGTCACACTTGAATAACATGACGATCAAAATATTCTAGGAAGGTGGATGAAGCGAGGCATTGTCGAATATGGCTCTTTCTTACCGTTTCCAATTAATCGTCATCAAAATCGAAAAGAAATATAATATTGAATTAAAATTTGGGCGTTGGTTAATGTGCCTTCTTTTATTGATAAGCCAAAACGAGGTTGTTACCTAACATCTATTCGTCTAACGTCTCGACGTGATCGTCTACCTCAGAGCCGATGATTCGACTACATGGTCCACAGTCGTTTGATCGCACGACGTAGTGTTTTCATCGTCGTATGGAGTCAAATCTTCTTCAGTAACGATAACTCTAGCGGCAACAAGGTCCCGTTTATACTGCCCTTCATTTCAAATGAGGTAAGTGCAGCTATAAAACGCTGTTTAAGAAGGGCCAGTCTAGTGAATTCGGTAACGATAATCGAAATACCACCGAGTAATCTAAGGCGCCAGCTAGTTCGTAACCGCCTATACGACCGTCTATGTGCAACCTAAAATTGCATAATTTGCTCCAATGGTAGAGACGGCGACTTCATGAGTTCGGGTACAGTCTATCTGATCTCTTCTAAAGCGTGCGGGGACGAATACGTTGGCGAAACGGGTGGACCACTCTGCGTACGTATAAAAGAACACCTAGTCGGCAAACGTAAGCCAAGTACTCCACTACGAACGCATAGGACGCAAAGACATAACGGAGAAGATTTTGAAGTAAGGGTTACGATCCTCGCGCAAGAATCGAGAACACAAGCGCGCAAAACTCTAGACGGGTTCTGGATTAATTCCAGAAATCCGGAAATGAACCTTAGGAAAGAATGCCTCATTATCACGCGTGATATAGGGCAGTATATATGACTGTTATTCTGATGGGAGGAGCACATTATGCTTCCATGTGGTTTTTGTGCGGTTGGTCTCTACGTGACATACTTAGTGGAAACCCCATAGAAAGCGGTGAGTGTGCAAAGCTGTGTTCAATGTGATTGAAATTTTGGTTTAGCGTTTTCTCTGTTTGGTTATGGAGGTGTTTGGCCGAGTGGATTGCTGTCAACTTAACCCTTCCAGGCTCTGAGGAAGGCGAAATCCGCCGGAACGTCAGCTTGTGCGTGAATAAGGAAATAAAATAGCACCTCGTGTTTGCTGAATAGAAGTAGAAAGAATTATTTAAAATTTGTGTTTAATAGATGTCAGCTGAGCACTGAAGGAGTCCAGACCGCATTTCCACTTTTATGAAGGAGTTACTCGAAAAATAAAGGATGAACCGAAATTATATTGCAGCCCACCTCACATGGATAAATGTGTTAAATTACTGTAATGAAGATGTTTGCTGAGAAACCTAGAAAAATGTGTACAAAAGGAAAAATGACCAGAGAAAGTCCGACTTCAGTAATTTTCGCTCCTTCATCTTCTCGAAGCTGTTGTCTACCTTGTCTGTGAAGTGCTTCTTGTAAGCCCTACATTAAGAAAACTCGAATGGGAACGTTGTAAACTGTGGAGATCTTTGCAGGCATTCCGTTATATGTATCCATGCAAACCACACGTATGCTGTTTGAATAGGTTTTATTTCAATTAACTTGGTTTAGTATGAGTTGAGATATGTTTCTTCAGAATGCCTGCTTTACCCGAGATTGGTGCAAAACTTCATATTGGTAACGTTTCTATGGCTTCCTCTCTACTGAAGCTAGATTGTGCCGATACGATTTCCTATATGCATTCGTTTTCGCGACGTGGGTCTTCTTCGTTACACCCACCTGATTCTTTTGAAGCTGAGCACTCCTTGCAAGAAATAACGTCACTCGACGACGCCTCATATCGCGAGGACGAATGCTTGTGGACAACCGACTAATATCAATCCCCTTCATCGAGAAAGATGAAGACATCAAAACACTAGCCGAATAAGATTTTGTACAAACATCGTAAAAGGTGAACAATCTAAAGAATTGTTTAGATCATTAACGCCAAGGTTAACTGAAAGTCGAGCTAGATAGATGAGGTATGTATGTTTAAAGTTGAAGGACGCAATTTTTCAGCCACTTACGATAGTCATCCACTAGGTGTTAACTTCATATCCGCGATCACCCTTACTAGCAGATCACGTGTTACGCTGCACCAACCGAGGCCCTTGCTTCTCCTTTCTCCCAGATGTGCTACGATTTTTACTCACATTTCAGCACGCAGTGGTTGGATTTCACATCTGTTCTACAACGTTGAACGATTGAATTCACTGTACACAACTGACCTCCCGCTAACTAAGAGCTATTTTTTATCTCCACAACTTCTTCCTGAGAAAACGTTACACGACTAAACCGTTGCAAAAATTATCCTCGAAGGGTTCGTCGTTTTCAGATAACCAGAATTTTAAATTGCCGAAATGAATAAACCTATATTGTTGAGAAATCGTAGTAATTCTAATAGCTCCCATATTTATTCATAAAGTTGCGCTTGAATTAAGTTGTAGTTTTTGAAAGCTACGGTGGAAAACTGTAACTATTTTTAAATCAGGAATACAGCACGAAGTAAAGGAAGTTGAACGAAACGGAAGAGAGTACGTGATTAGGAATAAATCTGAAGAAATCTAGTTCATGGATACAACCTAATTTTAAAAATTGTCTAGCACATTCACGACATGTGGACGATTTTGTTCATTTGTATAGTATCCTCTCCCAACGGTTTACCTTCCCGTTGTGGCTGCGAGATGTTCCTGAGTGCCGAGCTGCGATGTACAGTAGGGGATTCCCAAGCTGAAAAGGAGTCGCGCGTTTCCATCAGGAACCCCAGCTAAGAGTGAGCCAGTGCCAGGATCCGTCACCGTCTGGTTTCGAACTAGTCGCGTGGTGGCAAATTTCCCTTTGATCCACAAAGGTGGTGGCTGCCTGTGGTGGTGACGACCTGGAGCAGACTTCGGCCTGGCTGACCTGGGGACTCCAGGTAACCACGGTGGCTAAACCAGCAAATTTCCTAAAAATGAAGATTATGCTGGGGCCCACACAATCAGTGAGGACGGGTCATCGAATTGTCCAGGTAAGTAGGTACAGTGTCCGTTACTTGCGGTACAAACAGTGCACTACTTATTTTGCTGTTGCTTATGAAGACTCTATTAAGATATCTCTGTTTTAGGAGTATTCTGGACGCTATAAATTAGATTGAAAGGACTGCACATGTTATTATTATAGGTTATTACATGGTAGTTGAAGAAGAATTGAAAAGCAAACTACCTCTTATGTGCTTCGAAGCCAACTAATTGCAGGAATTTATAAATTAAAATTCGTATTTACGCAAACACATCTATGATCAGTGTGCCTACGGTTGGCCGGGAACTATAAGGCAATCCGGCTTAAAGGAGAAGGATAGCCCATCTTCTGAATCCATCTGGGCCGTATCTCTTTAAAATAGGGTTTTTCATTAGATCAACTTGGCTGCCAACAAAACAATGAAGAAGATGTAACGTAAAAGGTGTAGTGTTCATAGTCTTTCTTGAGAGGTCACACTCTTTTGAATAACTTTGGACCATTATGCTGAAAATGTAGAGTTTTCCGATATCTGTTCGAATCGATAATAAAATCATCGTCTGCAGGTGAAAGCCATTAAAGATGCTTTGGAATAGTTTATTTCCTATTTTTCTTGGAAAGTGTTCTCAAGCGTTCCATGGCTTTAAATTTCCCCTTTTTCAAGCACTCTACGTTCTATTCATGCTTTCGCTTTAGACGAGGAAGGAATATCAAAGAGATTATTTGAGAGTGCTCTCTATAGACGTGATTATCTCGAACTCATCTCGGCTCTCCATGGTAACCACCAAGTATAAGAGTGCAATAGTTATGACACCATCTACTTGACTATCAGAGAATCAGCTTTTTCTTTGACAGATGACATCCGTACCGACATTGGTGGTTCCTGTTCAGGTAAGATACAATATGACATCGCACAATTTATGAACTAAAGCATGATTATAGGCAAAATTAATTTTGTTAATGTGGATTAGTGCCCTCAGTGTTGACCAATCCCTGAGGAATGCGCCATGCATTTGATTCGATCAGTTACTGCAGAGGTGATCGTAGACAAATCTTTTCTACACAATAATTGTAGTAGCTTGCCGATGTCTCCAGTCAGTGTTTTTATCCTCCTATACAAGTTTGGTATAAATCTGTCGGTGCCTTCAGAATGGAAAGTTTGTTGGGTCCGGGACGCCAGATAGATCCGCCGACAATCCCACTATGTTTTGTAGAGCATCTCCAACCACTTTATTAACATAGATTAGTGCCCTTGGTGTTGAGTGACCAGCGCCTTCCGCTACGGGGTCACCTGTATCACCCGTAATCCCTTTGATGATCGAGTGACTCGAACGGGTGCCGTTATATCTTCCATTTTTCCTTATCGCGTGCAAAAGCAGCCCAGGGGATTCCGCTCGCTCGGGCGTTCTTTGTTCTCTTCACTACAACCCCGATGCTCTTGAAAGCTCCCCAAGCCGCTCGTTTCCTCCTGCTCAGCTCTGGAGCTAGGTGGTCCATCATACCGATTTCCCGACCTAGATAGATATAACTGGAGCATTCAGAGGTATTCGTTCCGTTGAGCGTGAATGAGGCATACGAAGCCAATCCGTTTTTCATGAACATCGTTTTTGTGAGACTTAGTCGATGACCAATCCTTCCACAGGCTTTATCAAAGTCGTCAAGCGTACGTTCCGCTTGGCTAATGTTTGCTGTTATAAGGACAATGTCATCAGCTAAGCGAAGATGGTTTAACTGCCGACCATCGATTTTCACTCCCATATTATCCCATTTCAATGTTCACATGACGTTTTGGAGGATGGTGGTAAATAATTTTGGCGAGACTGTATCGTCTTGCCTAACTCCTCTTTTGACGTTAATGTTAATATCGTTATAGAATGGTGAAAACTTGGTTGTGAAATTTTTGTACACTTCACGAAGAATCTTTATGTACTGAGCAGGGAGTCCTTGACTATCAAGAGCTTCCATGACTGCTTCTATCTCAATTGAATCAAAGGCCTTCTGTAAATCGATGAAAGGGGGACAGAGCGGTCTTTTGTACCCTCGCGATACTTCGATGAGCCTTGTTGTCGTGTGGATGTGGTCCATTATACTAAATCCTCTTCGAAATCCTGCTTACTCACATGGCTGTCCTTCGTCTAGTGTTCTGTCAGTCCTGTTCAGGATGACTCGAGTGAAAAGTTTGTAGACGACAGACAGTAAGCAGATTGGGCGATAGTTGCCGATATCGTGCAGGTCAACCCTCTTGAACAATAACACGGTCTTGCTGGTCTTCCACTGAGTAGGGACCTTGCATTCAGACAGGTAACGTGTAAAGGGCCAAACCAGTGTGTTTACGAAGACTGGCGGAAGGTTCTCAAGGTGTTCAGATCTTATCCTCTATAGAATTGGTGCCGTTCGAATTTTCACCGACGAAATGGCATGTCGGATTTCAGAAGGGAGAACAGGTGGTACAACATATCCATCCTCCTTTATTTCATATGACGAAAGGTGGACGCGGTTATCCAAGAGATCTGAGTAATATTCGTGAATGATTTTCTCCATTACCTTTGTGGACGCTGCAACTCCTCCGTCTGGGCGTCTGTGTGCAATCATCTCGGTCTTGTAATTGGCGAAGCTTCGGTGAGCTTCGCGAATGCTTTGCCTAGCCTCTGCAACTCCGACCATTACTGCTGCTCTTCTCTCTTTAAAATTTTTTTTAATCGCCTGTCTGCATTGTTTTGCAAGTTCGGACGTTAGTTCGCGCTTGCCTGCAGCTAGCACGATTCCACACTGGAGTATTAGCTCGAGTGTTTCTGGAGACAAACGTCTCTTGGTGACCTTCGAACTCTCGACTTTAATAGCGCCAACGTGAAGATGTTGAATGAGCCGATCATATTCATAGTCAATGTTATCAACAACCGCATCTTCCCAACAGCCAACTAATGGATTGAATAAATCCCAGTTTGCGGTGGTTCTGAGACTTCGGTTTTGGAATTTAGCGGCTTTTTCTCCTTTCCGGGAGAAATAGAATTTAGCACGAAGGAGACGGTATTCTGATCCCGTGTAGAATTTTGGGACAACAGCGACATCGGTTAGGCACAACCTTCTATTTACTGTGATGTGGTCTATTTCGTTCTCCATTGGGAGCGTGTGGTGCAATGACCAGAGGCGCTTTGCGACACACACACGGGATCGATCCCCCCTCCCGTCGTTCACCAAGTCTTCCATCCCTCCGGCAAATTGATACCAGACTTGTCTGTGAGGATAGCAACACTGGCTAAATTCATTCGTAGTACACCAAGAGTCATTGTAATGACCAGATATGCACTCAATCATCTCCAACGATGCTTAATGAAGTGAATGCACAGCGCACCCTCAGGGATTGATTAACGCCGACAGCTTTATCCTTTTGTCATCATTTCGTAAGAGCATTGACATAATTGTATTCATTCTGACTTATTGGGTTCTGTCTTTTATATACTTCAAGATGGTTATTTCAGCATCGATCACGTGCCAGGAGTTCACTGTCAACCCTGAGCGATATCGATATTGAAAACCAGTTCGACAAATGGAAGACCTTTCAGCCAACCGTCGTGTAAGCTACTAACGATTGCACAATTTTCAGCTAAATTTACTGGGGTTTGTAAATTCTGAGCACTTAGGACTATTTAGATTTCAAAAATAGACCATCGATACATATGTCAATAATCAACTATTTTGTGACACTGGTATCCACTAGATAAGCTTAACGCAGTGAAATATGTGTGGCAATGTCCAAATATGTCGCGAGCCAAAGCTTTTTAGGTGCGATCCTCTCGTTGAGGGGTCAGAAAGGGAATCATACTTCTTGAACAAGGCTCTTTATTCCTAGTTTTGGCGACAAGGTAAAATACTGCAGCCGGAAGCTCTGCCATTGCATAGGTCTTTGAACTTTCAGTTTGAAATTTCGACCTTCTCAGATTGACAAATGATAAAAATTCGATGCTTCCCGTTAGTATTCGGCATTACTTGATTTATAAATTGGTCAATAGCACGCCTCATTCACTCTTTACTGGCTGTTCCATATTTCTCCTTCTACTTCTGTTCATCTAACTTCCTCTTGTCCTCTTTTTCCCCTTCACAATATCTTCTTGCAGATACGATGTGAGCGTTAACCAGAAAGGCTGTATTTACTGGTACTGGTCGTGCATCGTGTCGATCGCTATTTTCTACAATCTGATATTCATCACGTTGGTCGTTTTCGACGATATTCGAGATAAATCTGATGCTCAGTTCCTCGTTGGAAACATCGTTTGCGATGTGATCTATTTCGTAGACATATGGTTTCAAACAAGAATATGTAAGATTCAATCGTTTCACATAAATATAGTATCATCCTCAATATTCGCTACAGAAACCTGCTTATATTCCGTCCACCATAATTTCTAGCCAATGGAGAATTTTTCCTCTTCATTAAAGCCAATAAAGAGCTAAATTTTTTCCCCAATTGTTAACACGGGTTCGTCTTGTTGCATCATAGTCCTCCATGGTCCGCATCTGAACGTCTTTAAAGAGTTTAGTTCCGCCAAGCAGAAAATTCCTCTCCGATTCGAAACTGTGATGGGTGATAGGTAAAGAATCGTCTGAAAAAAATGCGGGGGTCTCGAGACGCCAAGAGTCCAGAATAGCGTTGTAGGTTGAAATTTGGTAGAACTAAGGCGCCGATGTGTACTTACAACTCACTAACAATATCATCTAAAATTTTTATTTTGGGGTTGATGATGAAGAATAAAAAGATTATTTGGACATAATAGGAGTGGTTGAGACGAGAAGACTCTATACTTTGGTTGTTGTCCGTAATACTCTAGAAAAAGCTGTTCCTCGGTACATTTAAGTAGCAGGGTGGATGAAGCCTGCTCTTTCCCTTCACAAATTTGATAGTCATTGTCGGCTTCTTCGAATTACCAACAAATGAGTCGTCTGGTTGGGCTTGAAAACTGAAGGAAAATGTCCACTTTGACAATTTCATCATCTACTGTTTTCTGTCAAGCTATGGAAAAGACGAAGGCGAAGCATTCTATGTGAACTTTAAGAATTTCTGAAGGGAGGATTCTCAACTTCATAAGATCACCAATGGCAATTAGATGTATCCGACGAAAGGTCGGTGACACTTCAGTGTTTACAAAGAGATGGAAACTATGGTGGGTCAAAGGCGTGTGTGTTCAGCGGGATTTTGTGCTTTGAGTTCAAGTTACGCGTGAGATTTAATGCACGTGACGTTGAGAAGACGCCCAGTTTGGCTAATGTCACCATTGATCAACCCCTCAACTCGATGATGTATCTCAAAATTAAATTAGATGCTCTACATCCTGAGCGCTATCTGTCTTTGCTGGTCAACATATTTGAATTTCTACTGCTTCACATTTAGCATTCTGAGGACGAAATGTAATTGGCAAGATCGTTTGGCTAACTCTGGTACGAGAAAAATGCACTCCTCTCGCCTTAACTCACTAGTGGCGAGGACTTGCAGTGTGCTCTCGAATAAAAATGTACAGTACATAACCACGCCGTGGACACAGCCCTCAAAGCTATGGCTTGTTCCAGGATCACTTACTTGACAACGAGTTCAACGGATACAATTGCATTCTTGTTTAGTTCTTTGAGTCTTTGGGATAGTGGGTTGCAGGACCTAGTTCTTTTAGTGATAAATAATATATTAGTGAGTAAAGTTGCTCCTTCATAAGCAAAACTAAGGATGAAAAATGCGGTAAAAATCAGCAAGGACCTAGGCTCGAGCCTATAATGTCTGCATTCCGAAACTGTGGTAAAGCTAAGAGAAAATGTTATCTGCACTTGTAAAGTGGTGTAAAAACCCTCTTTAATCATTACTCTGTCAGACAATTTCATTGGATTCTTTACCTCACACATTTCATAACATTATGGTAAAAAAATTTATAAGGATTCTACTACCAACGTTTAATTTACGACAGTAATATGTTTGATTGTTTACATAAGGCGTGTGTGGCGCAGTGGTCGAAGGCGCCCTGCAACACGCACGTAGGATCGATCCCCGCGCCCACGGCTCACCAAGCCTTCCATCCATTCAGTGTCGGCAAATTGGCACAAGACTTGTCTGGGAGGATAGCAGAACTGGCCCGATACAACGGTAGGCCACTGTGAGTCATTATGCATTCAATGACCTCCAATCGATACTTAGTGAAGTCGAGTGCATGGGCATCCCTCAGCGACTGATCAACGCCGAGAGCTTTACCCTTTTTTTTATTAATATGTTTGTAGTGAAATTATTTCTTCCGTTAACTTTATGTTACCTCCTCCAAAGTTATGAAACAATTTTGATTTTCAGCTTTCTATGAAGATGGATGTAAAGTTGTAGATATTTCGGCCACCTGCAATAATTATTTCTCAAAGCAAGTTTCCCTTTCTCTTAGATACATTCCTTTTTTGGACCCTTACATAATGGTATTTTTTGCAGGAAACGTTGTTTCATAGACGTCCTCTCAACACTTCCAACTGATTTGTTTCTGTTGTTTCGGTATAACTCCTCGCTGATCAGGTAGGAACTAAACCATTCTACGATAGAAGCAACATCCCACACCTAAAACATGTGCAATCGATTCGATGCCTTGTTTCGGCTGAGTAATTCTGTCAGTTCGACTTCGAAGGCTGCTTTGGATATCATTGTTCAGTAGTAACATATCCCTTAACAGTGAATGAAGCAACCGCTCTTGAATTTTTGACCTTTAGAACACTAAGGTGCTTTCCAAGCAGATTTCGACCACTTCGTAGTTTGTGACATTGTAGCTATACGGGGTTCTTCGTCGACATTTGATATCTAGTTCTGAGAAACTCACTAACCTTGAAAACAGCCCAAGTAAATTTTAATCACTGATAATTTGGTTTGATAGTTAACAATATTATATCATAACGAGTGAGTAAAAAGAGTAACTATTGAATGAAAATGAAAACTACAGGGTGAATCGCTTGCTGAAGTGCTATCGCCTAATCGAAATTTTTGAACTTGCCCAAGGGAGATTCAGACAGGTAGGAATGTCATGAGAACTTTTCAAGTGTACAAATAACATTTTCTTCCATAGCTAAACTGTGGTATGAATTGCAATTTCGGCCAAACGAATTATTTTGAATGTCCCTTCAGAGGTTAAAATATACATCATGCATATCTGGTTAATAATGCTCATAAAGAATTTACTACATAGAATTTATTCCTTTCGAGAGTTGATATATTTATATGCAGTACTTTCTTTCTTCGTTGGGAGGGGATGACGCGCCTCCGCACAGACCACAAGGACCGGGTTTGTAGCACAGTGATTAGAGGTGCCTCGCAATATAAACGTGGTCGTTTGTTCGATTCCCTGTTTCGGTCCCCAATAATCACATCCACCTGGAGTTGGAGAATTCGTCCTAAGCATATTTGATAGGATCGCAGCAGAAACTTGATACACGGATGAGCCACCAGAAATGGAATTTATGAGTCAGATATGCATTTAATCACCTCTGCCGTGCTTGCTGAAGTTGATTACATAGTGTCTCTTAGGGATTGATTAACACCCAAAGCTTTAATCCTCTATTTCCATGAACTCGTTCAATGCCGCAAAAGTTATTTTGCCTTTGCGTTCTATTTTAATCGATAAGAAGATACTTTTTTGAAGTTATTTTAAGCAAGATATATTTCAGAGTGTTATTTCACTAGTAAGAATAATAATCAGCTGTACGTTGATCTTTCACTGGAACGCCTGTGTTTTCTTTATCATCAGCAGTTTTAGTAACACTAAATCATTTAATGGTAGGTTGTTTGATGTGACAGCTCCATAATTTTGATATAATTTCAATTACATAAGCTGCGACCTGGTCGCAAAACTTGGGTATGAAAACTTTGGATTCTTTTTGCGTGTTGAAAGAAGGTTTTCTTTCTACTCCTGCTTTAAACTTCTTCATTTTGATTCTTGTGATGGGACCATTTCAAATTTTATGTTTGCAAGATTTCAGCTCTAAAATTTGCAGAGATGCGAAACGAAAAGGACCCTCATAGTGTGGTGGTAAACGTGTTAGCCCTCGGAAAAGGTAGTAGTGCGTTCGTTCCCTACGTAAGATACCTGTGGTCTGGAGTTTTGCAAATATCTCCGCATCATTGTAGTTGAATAAAGACATAATCTCGGCGAAAATAATCAGCACACTTCTCAATGCTATTTTGCAACAATCTAGTATAGGATGAATAATCGAGAAAATGTGGCAGACCGGACTTTATAGAAGTGAACGCCACTTTCGATGATGATGACACTTGGCCTTGGCCATATATGCCCGAAAAAATCACAAACGTTCATTTACCTAAGTGCTCTCACTTCGAGGTAGGTGTAGATCCTTTTACGGATACCAATCATCTTTCTTGTTTTCATTTCTTCATCTATCTTTCTATCCTTCTTTAAAGCACTATGCTTACATCCTTATACTCCGAACATTTTCATCGTGTCTTATGAATTGTTCACCACTTTAGCATGCCTGCTATAATCAGCAGATATTTTTGGATGAGAAACGCGAAACGCATCTTCTCGACCTATGGCAGTATTGGCAGAATAGGTTTGTATTTGTTATTTTGACTTCTTTTCTTTTGTGATGAATTTGAACCTGATGTAGCAATACTGCGGGGTTTTTCATTCATCTTGCAGAACAATCAAAATCGAATTCTCTCCATTTACAAAGTCCTACGTCCTTTCTATGTACTGGTCAGCGTTGACCATAACCACACTTGGCGAGCAGGTTAGACCTAAGCACAACAAATTACTTTAAAGTTATTATAGATTATAAGAAGAATAGAATTAGAAGATTAGCGCTTCTAAATATTTTTTTATAAATGTCCCATCGTTGGCGATCGAGCTTACTTGTGTTTGCCTGAATCGAAATCGTTTTCGAAAACGGTCTGAATACCCTCGAAAAATTGACCATAACTGTTATGCACTCTTAACCTTTTTATTTACTACCTTTTTTTTTAATGGCAGGGTATGCTGCGAAATATAACTCGTATGTAATGCTAAGATATTTGCAAAACTCCAGACCGCAGGTGTACGCGGTGGGTAACAAACACGCACTGTTGTCCTTACCGGGGAGCAGCACACTTCACCACCACACCACCCGGGTCCTTCGTTTTGCCCGTCTGTCAGCTAGTTCTATTGATCTTTTGCCATCAGCAATCACCCGTCAACGGGATTGATCTAGGGAGCCCAAATCGGCATTGAACCCAGTTAAGCTGAGGCTTAGTTAAAATCACAATCTTAACCCTTTCTTTTACTGCCTTTTTTTTCTTTTTAATGGCAAGGTATGTTGCGAAATATAACTCGTATGTAATGCTGAGATATTTGCAAAACTCCGGACCTTGTATGCGGTGAGAAACGAACGCGCTATTGTCCTTTCCGGATCGGGTATTATCCTTTTAACGGACTTAAAAAAGGTATGCACTAAATAATAAATTAAAATTGTGATTATAACTGCGGCCTCAGCTTAACTGGGTTCGTTGCCGATTTGGGCCCCCCAGATCAATCCCACTGACGGGTGATTGTTGATGGAAAAAGATCGATAGAACTAGCTGAGAGACAGGCAAAACGAAGGACCCGGGTAGTGTGGTGGTGAAGTGCGCTGCTCCTCGGTAAGGACAACATCACGTGTTCGTTTCCCACAGCGTACACCTGCGGTCCGGAGTTTTGGAAATATCTCAGCATTACATACGTGTTATGCACTCTATTTGAAAAGTACTTTGCTGTCATCAAATTTGTGGGAACCTTTGAGAATGAAGAAAAACAACCCGCCGATTTAAAAAAGTGTCTTTCATTAAATCTTGGTAACGACAATCAGTAATTTACTACATCATTTGATCTGATATGACGGTGGTATAGAACTTTCATTCGGCCATACTGTTTTTAAGATATCTCCACGCTACGTTCAAGCAAATAAGTTACCGACTGTTACTGGTTACAATGCCCGTCCAAAGTAGATCATGTTGGGTTGCGAGAATCATCCAATAGTCGTCCTATATAAGAAAGCACCGTCGAGTAAAGTTTCCCATTCGAGCGGTGCTCTCTCCATTTTTATTTGACTTGATGCAACATCGAACATCCACATTGCGACAAAGACCAGCTGTAGACCATCGACTCGGATCAATGCGGCTCTGAGGAAGATGAAAGAACCAAGAGTTAGGGTCTTATATCAACATTGTATTAGCTGAATTATCTAGAAGATTATTAGTAAACGGACTACCACTAATAGAACATGGCGACGAATTCGAAGCTGAATAGCGGTGGTTGACAATCTTGTTCGAGAAAAAAGCAAACATATGCAGATTTCACCGTCTCGCAACTGGAAATAAGTTTTCTTTACCAGCCGTCTCCAAATGAAACGTTTCAATCGGTGTTCGAAATCCTTGATACCGTGATTGGTATGCTTCTTTTCGCTGGTATAGTGGGAAGTGTCGCCGACTTGGTGGCGACGGCGAACAGAGTTAAAACAGACTGGCAACAGCGAATGGACCGCCTTAAACAGTTTATGATGTACAGGTTAGTTACTTTGAGGTGATTTCAAGTACGTTCTTTAATGATTATGAAAACTGGGTGAAGTGACAAGATGGTTTAGGGATATCCATTCCGAGTTCCAGCAACGAGTTCTTAAGTATTGCGAGTATGAAATGTCGAAGATGGAAAATATGTCTGAATTAGAGATGCGCGACTATCTTCCGCCTAAACTATATATCCAGGTGTCTTAGAAACCTAATTTTTAACCAATTTTATATTTTTAGAGATTTTATCCCTCTTGCAACGTTCATGAAATGTCAGAAAGCCTCAGACGTACGCAATTGATGATAAAAACGTATTTGCATTTCAATGACGGAGTCCACACCATATTTCTACTAAAGTGCCCAGTGCACATGAAAGACAACGTGAAAGATGGATTGTATAGAAGAAAAAAAGTAATTTGGTTTAGGACTTTCAGGGAAGCCACTTCCTTATTGATGCAACGGACTTCCGAACTTCAGCAATGCGCCCATTGCAGGCTGCGCATTCAGAAAAATATTTCGTCTTCATGATCCAAGTGAATGCGCATCAAAAATGGTGCATGATTGAGCCTGTCCTATACGGAGGAAATTGATGCTAGATAGATAAGAAGAACGAATGAGTAGACCTAATAAGGATGAGAGCATCACCCAGGACGTTGACTTGCGTAATAAGTGATATGCATTCTTACCTCGATTGAATATAGTTTCGATTGTTGGTTAAAATGCTGCAGAGGTTAGGTTATGCTGAGGCATTTCCTTTAAGAAAAGAACTTGACAAGATTACCAACTTCTTCAAAACCATTAGCGAATTTTGATTCCTGTGATTATAAAATGAAAGAAATGAAAGTGTTTCCAGCGGTAGTGCATGAAAACCAGCCAGATTTTGGCTGTTTGCTTCCTCATGGAACTAGGCTGTCTTTTGCTTTCGATCTAATATTTGCGTCACTGTTTAGGTGAACAGATATGCACAGTGGACAGTTTTGGCGAAGTCTCCGTTGTTTAAGGTCAGTCAGGGCGACTGTTTATGCCTTGAATAAAAACGGCGTTAAGCTGGTATGATAATTCAGAGTTGTGAAGTGTCATTTCTAAAAGACGTTGTTGCCTATCTTAAGCCAAGGGATTTCGGCCCAGGAGAGGTGGTGTGTGCCAGAGGAGAATTGAATAGGGTGAGCTTGCTTATTTTTCATAAAAATCGTTGAGAAAATGTTTGCAATAAATTTGAAAAATTTGGTTTCCTCATCTTCCTCGAATAGGCGGAAATATCTGCAACCATAGCGAAAATAGCTTTGTCGTGGTGGACAAGTCTTATCTGCAAGATGATACACCTTTCTCCAATACACAGAATCCTACGACTCTCTCTATTGATGACGTAGGCCTAGCACAATATTCGCTATTCCAAGGAAAGCCTCTTTTAACCAGGGCTTAATATACCACTGAGGAGAAAAGATTGCGATAATTAAGCTACAGCTGGGAGATGGGTATTGAGAGACAACGGAATGAGGGAACGAAGTGGTGCTCCCCTGGGCATGTGAGGTCGCGTCACGAAACAAAGTGAATAACTTTTAAAAGGTATACCTCCTTGGATTATAAAGCTAACATAAGGTTGATAAAGATGTTTATTCGGCTATAGTTTGACGTCTTCCTTTCTGTCATAGCCGGTGATCATAAAAGATAGTCCACACTCGAACACATCGAGACATCTACCAAGTAAAACTTGTATAACAATCCGTGTAACTCCCAAGTCCGACTTCCTATTAACCTCGGCATTGATTGAATATATCTTTCTACTTCTGTTCAGCAAACACGAGGTGCTATTTTATTTCCTTATTTACGCACAAGCTGACGTTTCGGAGGATTTCGCCTTCCTCAGAGCCTGGAAGGGTTAAGTTGACAGCAATCCACTCGGCCAAACGCCTCCATGAACAAACAGAGAAAACGCTAAACCAAGATTTCAATCACATTGAACACAGCTTTGCACACTCACCGCTTTCTATGGGGTTTCCACTAAGTATGTCACGTAGAGACCAACCGCACAAAAACCACATGGAAGCATAATGTGCTCCTCCCATCAGAATAACAGTCATATATACTGCCCTATATCACGCGTGATAATGAGGCATTCTTTCCTAAGGTTCATTTCCGGATTTCTGGAATTAATCCAGAACCCGTCTAGAGTTTTGCGCGCTTGTGTTCTCGATTCTTGCGCGAGGATCGTAACCCTTACTTCAAAATCTTCTCCGTTATGTTTTTGCGTGCTATGCGTACCTAGTGGAGTACTTGGCTTACGTTTGCCGACTAGGTGTTCTTTTATACGTACGCAGAGTGGTCCACCCGTTTCGCCAACGTATTCGTCCCCGCACGCTTTAGAAGAGATCAGAAAGACTGTACCCGAACTCATGAAGTCACCGTCTCTACCATTGGAGCAAATTATGCAATTTTGGGTTGCACATAGACGGT